>JAQFZW010001974.1:0-20941 GCA_034687055.1 Heteromurus nitidus
ATAGGCAACCTTCCTTTGGTTGCCATATACAGGGGCCTTCACGTGTACTTCGTCCTCCTGAGTCAAGTATTCAAAAATAATATTGTTGGCTGGAAACCACTGGATGATGAGCTTCGTATTCCATGTCTATGTCCTCGTTTTCGCGGGAAATGTGGTATTCTGCTCGCTCAGCTTGAAGGATTTCCTGTGCTTGTAAGTTTGAAAAAAAATCATAATTTAGTAAAATTAAAAATTAAATTTTCAAAGTTTCAAACTTAATTTTGATTCAGGACTTGGAAGGCATATGCTGAAAAGAGAAACCCGATGTACATGAAAAGCTTGATGTATAGACACGTTCAGTTGTTGGCCAAATTGAACAATTTGTTTCAGCAAGGAGTCATCACGCCAATTATAATAGTAGGCCCTACCATCGGCCTCTCCATATGTATTTACACACTGATGAAAACACGGTGGACAATGGAAAATTTCGGATCGATTGTGTTTTTTCAATGGGCTCGGTGTACGCACCGTTGGGAATGCTCGTCTTTTTGGGTGGCTTCAGGCAAGTTTACATGGAGTCAGCAGACCTCCTCTCAAACATGAAAAGGAAGGAAGCAACTCACGTTATTCGCAATCGAGAACAAAAGCTGGCTCGAGTATTTTACAGATCGTGCCCCATCGTCAAGATCCAGTTTGGGGGAGACAGTTTTGTTGGCGAGTTGACGCCATTAAGTTGCCTCGACTTTTCCTTCAACCGGACTGTAGACCTTCTCCTTCTTTCGTAGGCAAAAAAAGCATTGACTTCATGTGTGTAGGTTTATATTTATTATTAATTATGCGATATAATTTACCAATTTAATATGAATTTGGAACAAAGTCACTTAAATAAATTAAATATTTTTGACAAATAATTTCCACTACAAAATTTCGCAAAATAATGAGACAAGGCAAACCACGAAACCAAAACAAAATATCTTCCACACAACATTTAAATCGGTGACAGTTGTCGCCTCGACATCAACCTTCTCCACGACAGGATATCCAGCTCTGTATGCGCCTGCATGAGCAAGGCTCCTCGCCCTAGATTCCCTCCAAATTTTATCATGTATTTTACTTATCATTCCCGTCTCTGAAAGTCTTTGAGCCTCCCCATCCTGATAAGTGAAAATTCCCGAAGACACCAAGTACATGGTAGTGTCCTGAACAACCTTGGTGAAAAAGTTGCGCTTATTAACCTCCCAAAGTATTGCTACCTTCAAGACATCTCTTTCCCCGTCTTCCTTCTCAATTTCGTACAAATCCCTTTCCCCATTTACGACAATTGGATGCTTATATTTGTGAATACAATCGGAGCAGATTTGGCCACTGCTAAAGTACAAAATGGCAAATCTCCTTCCTCCTCGACACCTTGCGCACTCAGTTCCATCTCGGAACAGCTTGTCAACAACGCATTGTTTCGGAAGCGAGCCCAATTCAATTTTTTGACATGGAAATTCCTGATCAGTTCCCATCTTCAGTACAATTTGATCCACATCAGCGGCCGCTCGAACAATATAAAGCGTCCTATTCAAAGACTGGCAAATATCCTGACGAACAACCTTTCCGGAGCAAGCTTCTTCAATTTTCCAAGATGGTTCGTCCTCCGTAAACAAAGATATATTTTTGTTGAGAATCAGGTCTCGGAGAGACGACGGTAAATCCGAGGGAGGAACCTTCACCGTAATATCCGAATACATTGTGGACGTATACAGGTTGCGGAAAAGGAGGCCTGCAAAAATCCAGATAATTATTAAAAGAAAGGTTGTCCGCTTTCTTTCCTCGAGTAAATCATCACCTTGCTCCAGAATGACAGAAATCGTCCAAAATATTTTCTCAAATATTAACTTGCATCTGTCGCATAATATCAGGACTATGGAAATGGCAAGAAGGGATGTAGAGAAACCCAACCATACTCCTAATGGCAGGGGTGATAAGAGACTAAGCAAATCTTGAGTTACCGATGACGAGCTTTCCCTCGTGACAAACAAGTAATACTTCAAAACATCAAAGCGAACTCCATGAGAAATATAGAGAAATGAGTTTGGTTCGTCCGTGTATAAATGTTCATACACAAAATATTTGTCGAGATGATGTCCAATGAGACATGTTCTTCCTCCGGTACAGTTGTAATAATTTTCAAGGACCGTTTCAATAACGCACTCCTTCCCAGTTTGCTGCAGCGTGGGGGAGTTGGGGTGGAAGCAAGAGTACTTCGAGACGTGGCGAAGGAGATGAGGGAAGTTTATTGATTTTAGGCTTTGTCTCGCATTTTTCATTCTTGGCGTATGCTCCAGCCTTGCTTTCAGATCTTCTATTTTTAAAGTTATTCCTGGGAAATGAAGAAGCCAAGTAAATTCTAGGCGGGGATAAGTCACTCCACTTATTTTGCTCACGAGGATTTTTGTGTTTTTCTCATTTCGCTGCATTGAACATGTTATGCAGCCCAAATAAACTTGAGGCTTTTCCATGTTGATAAAAATTAGGTGAGAAGGCAAGTATTGCTTTATGTAGAAGGCTTTTGCTGGAGCCATCATCTTCCCAAGGGAATCAACTTGAAGGAAGTCGTTCGAGAAACCGAAGAGGATGAAATCTGCTTCGGCGTTCAGAACATGACCACCCTTTCTAATAATTCGGAATCCACCCTTGCGCCCGGTTAAGAATCCGTCGGCATTTTCCAAGGTCACCTCTGGAATAAGCAAGGAGCAGAACGTTCGATATTTTTGATACTTTACCAAATTCAGGTACATTTCAATGAGAAAATCGAAGGAAATCTGGGAAAATGATGATTTCCTTTTTGGCTTAAATTCCATCTCTTTGGACAAAGAGGAATCATTGGAGAGTATGAGCACGCAGTCGGAAGGATTATTGGAGCTTTGGCAGTTGTGGATATAAAGGCTGCTTACAGAATTGCATTGACTGCGATTCGTATTTGGTAAGGAAATGAATGCGGAGCATTGTGACAATGTTTCTAGCAAATTCTGATGGAGATTTGAGTAGGCACATGTGTCTGGAATTTGGAGATTTCCAAATGAAAATGGAAATAAGTGGAACAAGTTTAAAATTAGGATGAGAATTTTTGTAAATGCCATTTTTGATTTGTAGTGGTTTGACAAGTTCTGGAGGTTAAATTTTATAAAATATTTATGTTGTCTTCACCTGTAATTATTGGTTGGAATTGAAACTGTCTCATAATTTTAATCAAAAAAGTTCAAAACAACTTCTCTGGAGTATCATTAGGAATCTGCTCAAGTGTGACAAATCATCATCATCATCATCAAGTTTTGATGAGCTTGATAAGAGCAATATCAGTGGTATGGCATAATACAACATATTAAAGTAGGATTCAACTTATTACAAATAATACCCCAAACTCATCTTCAGCAGTTGGACTAAATTTTAATTGACACCTTAACAATTAGTTACGGCAACATTTAGCATATGGAATTATATAGCATTAATTTTTGCTGTCTAAATAAGCGATTCCTCTATGACGCATTTACTTGTTAGCAGTTTAATTGCGATAATGAATTATCTCGTTTATCCAAGTGTATTTTCTTGGAATACAAACGTCATGTTAGATTGTTGTTGTTTATCCCAAAAATTGTTTGTAGCTTTCTATTAGTCACTTCCCTTTTTGGGTAGCATTAAGTTGTCGAAATAACATGTGAAAATAAGGGGGTTACGGGATTAGCAAATGCAATATATCGCACCATATCTCAAACATTCATGGGCAACACAGCAATTGTGAAGTACTATTTTTTATAAACGCCAGTAGTTACATATGATTTACATATACCTGTGTCTTATGCATGTATAATTGATGATTTCCTGGATTTACGAATGACGCTGAGTAAAATTAAACATGAGAATTCGTTCACGTTGAATTCAATGTGAACACAACTTAACAGACACATATTGTATGTATCTGCAACATCCTTGTTTTGTAACTAAATACATTACTCTTTTATTCAACCTGGCGAAATTGAAATCAAGAACCCTCGTAGGCTGCGCTAGGTTAAATGATTCAATTCAAGCAAAACAGGGTAAAATAATATTTATTATCAGCAACATAAAAACTCGCAAGTCATATATATGACGAGTTGATAAAATTGTCATAAAGGCATTTCCCTTTGAGTATATTTAGCCATGTATAAATTCAATATTAGCTTCCAGTGGCAAATATCATGGTATTCGTACACCGCATTGGACCACATTGACGTTTACATATATTTCGATCGAGAATCGTACATTTATGGAAACATGAATAATTTTTTACCCTGGCTTTAAGAGAAAATGTGTCCTCCATCAGAGGACATGTCATATATTTAGACCAGCTTTGTATAAACAATTAAACATCTTTAAGAATTGAAAAGAAATCATATATTTTCCCTCAGCATCCAGAAGGTACGTATAATTCAAGTAAAAGAATTTGCGTCATTAAAAAGAAGCGGGCTTGGCTATGTTTAAAGTATTCCTCAATTTATCATGTAGGATTTCATTCTAAAATACGATTAAAAATGTGCAGGCAATTTCTCGTGAATTTTTGTATAAATGGAAGGCTCGGTAAAATTTGAAAATTTTGGTGTTACATTGCTCGTCTAAATATAATGGAGTAAGGTATTAGAGTTATTGACGCATTCATACCTCGCCGAGAGATTGAATCCCCGCTCTGTGTGTGTTCAAAAATTAAAACATTAGATTCGATAAAACGGTTTCGTTCTTGTTGGAATTGCTCAAACTCGAATGCTGGAATTCTCAGTGCAATCTGACGGTGTGGTGTGGCTGCTTATCGAAATTTCAAATGTGGTATGAACAATATTACTTTTCATCATTTATATCACCCAAATTATTTCCAAATAAAATATAAGTATTAAAGAAATATAAATTATTTTACCTATATTTTTGGATAGAATCCGTGAGTATTAACAATGCTTCGCACCACAGGAATACATGAGACCATTCTCCAATATTTCAACAAAACTTCAAAAAAATTCCTAGCCACAAGGACCTTCCCTTACCAATTCAGTAAAGCGACAAATCAATACGTTCTGAACCCAAATCGTTCCAAATTTGTATATTGCTTCCAGCAGGCAGTGAATTTACTAATAATTTTATTAGTCGCCCTCCGATTTGTGTATTTCCCAGAGCAGGATTTATCCGACCAAGTTCTCTCCTATTTCTTCATTTTCGTTTTTGTTTTCTACTCGTTTGCTGTATATTTTGCAAGAGTTCACGGAGACACACTGATTTCCCTTTTAAACCAGGCACTCAATTATGAAATGGACTTCGGAGGAGAATCCACACGTAAATATTGTACAGAATAGAAATTACTTTGTGCAATCAAAGACATAATTCTTATTTCATAATTTAAACAGTTTCAGAAGTTAACTGGAAAGATCGTAAGGATTTCAAGGTTATTCATCTCATTGTCCGACTTGTGCCAACCATTTTTAATTCCGCCGTGCTGACAACGTCGCTCTCCGGAATTGTTAATCCAAAATCTACATTCAACTTTATGTCCATCTTCCTCTCCCCACATTTTAAATCATCTGTTTTCAACCACATTTCTCACAGTTTTCCTCTTGCCATTCCAGTTTTCAGTTTCATTTGGGTTCAGGTTCACCACATGTCGTTTATTGATGTCACGTCAACATTTGTCATTTTCAATTTCGCATGGGCCACGTATTTTATAAGGAGCTTGCTTACTAATTACCTACACAATTTGCGACCACGAGGAAGTGGTCGATTATTTTTTTGTCAATTCAGGCCCGACTCAGGGAATACCAAAAAATCCAATTGATCACTGGCTTTTACAATGACATTCATAAGATTCACTGCACAGGTTTAATGATTCAAATGTTGATTTGGTTTTGCATTCCTTTCTTGTATTTACTAATTGTTCACTACGAAGCATTGGACTGGTTTCAAATTGTCTGCTGCGTTTCCGCCAATCTCATTTCCTGCTCAATTTTCCTTGGCGTACATTTCCCTGCTCAGGTGTTCACCGACGGTCGGCGATCAATTCTAAACCTCGAATTGTTGCGCGGGGAGATTTCTGGAAATCTCGGGCGCAAGGAGCGGGTATGGGTGGAGAAAAAGTTGAGAGCTTTGGGAACTGTGAGGATTGCATTCTTGTCAAACAACTTTTTCGACAGTATGACTCCATTGGTGTTGCTCAATTTTTGCATCGATAAAACAACATCATTAATTTTAATGTCGTAGTAATGTTCCAAGTTGGTAATCATTTTAATGTTGAAAGTATTATTTTATTGTACGCAACAAATACACGGTTAGATTTATTTTGCTTTGATCGTAAATTAGAATAGCCCACTTTTCGAAGCCCGATCTCAATTTAAGGAACATCAAAAAAATACCTTGCTTTCTCGGCTGTCAGCAGGATACTCTAAAATATTCCAATCGATATTTCTTCATAAATTTATTTCAAATAATACAGGCGAAACTTCCTCGATGCTTTAAAGTATACCTGTGAATGTGAAATATTTTGTTAGTATTTTAATTTTGCGCTGCCTCAGTATACATTAATTTTATTTATGATTTTAGTTTTGGCAATCCAGAAAATTCTATTCTCTATTCCATGCGAGACTCTATTTTTGATATATGAAATATTCCTTTATTGATCGATAAATTGATCGCTTTAGGAGCAGTGAGTAGTGTATTCTTGTCAAGCAAATTTTTTGACAGTATGATGTTGTACGACCGTATGTGCCCTAGATGTTAGTCAATTTCTGAATCGGTGAAACGACATAAAACATAAATTTCATTTCGTGTATAATGTACGAAATTGGTAATCCTTTCATTTGAAAGGATTAAGGTGAAACCTGAAAATCCTTGACTTGTTCGTAACATGAGTCTACATCGTAAATTAGTCGCCGGACTCAATATGGATATGAAATAAAATGTAGGCAGCGGACTCGATAGATCCGAATAACAAAATTCTTGTTTTACGTATGGCCATTAAGTGTGGCTACCTGATAAATACTAGTCTGCTTTAAAGTAGCTGATCATATCACCACCAGACACAGACACAAACTTGGGAACAAATAATGATTACTCTTCAAATCACAGGGAAATGGGATGGTGAGGGATGTAGACGAATTAGAGATAAGTTGAAAATCTCATAATCCAGTCACTCAAATTTTATGGTTATTTGAACCATTTATACGAGTATCATCATCCTCTTTGAAATTAGGTCGGCCTCAAAGTTTAATCTTAATTTTAAATTCATTTTTTAAAGCAATGTCTTTGATCTAAAAGTAAGATAAAAATAGCTTGTGGAACGAGAACCAAGGATTACGATTTCTTTTAAAGTATCAAAGGTTTCGTGATATGGATTTATTTGTACACACGAACTAAAAGTGCAAAAAAATCCAGCATAGTAATATACGGCAATCAAGTTTTATTGACAATCATATTTACTACATTCAATGACAACAATTCTGGCTTAGTTTCAGACAAGAGGATATTATTAAAATGAGATTTGAGTTGTAAACGTAATTGTTATACGAGTAGGATTACAATTTTGCACACCTCCAACCTTACGTGGTTTACGCTGAGAAGATTTGAGGTATAAATACCAATTCAATTGTGTAGTAGAATTTAGTCTGATTTAACATTTGATTCAATTGTGTGTTACTATTTTGCTAGAAAATATCCCGCAAGAATGAAGCTACCAGGGTGCTGCAGTGTACTTGCACTAATTGGCTTAGTACACGTTCCCTTGATATGTAAGTATAAAATTTCAACAAACAAATTTATTGTAAGGGAAATTATACAAATTATATGCAATGTCGATCATCTCTTCCTTCCTTTTCAGTTTGCACGAATCTACTCCGTCCTCCCTTCATCATCCCCGAGGAATTTGAAGAGGCAAGACAACTTGAGGTGACTCACGTCTCAGATCCAGCTACACCGTACAATCGCAGCTTTCAGCAGACTCTTGACACAATTCAAACCGTACGTAATTCTCCATAACTTAAAATTATTAAGATGAAATTTTGATATCTCTCTGATTGGTTTTAATAATTCATAGACTGGGACCAACAGACTTTGGCCAGAAGGCCGAGTTCCGTACCTCCTCAGCCAAAATTTAGACGACAATGATAGGCTGGAAGTAGCTCGTGCACTAGAAGACTTCCATTCGAAAACGTGTATCCGATTTGAGCCGAAAACAGACACAGATCTCGACTACGTGGATATCCAGCGAGATGACACGGTGTGTGGGGTCGCTTCTCTTTGTCGGGCAGGGGGCTCTCAGATTGCTAAATTCGGCGGAGGGTGTCGCTCAGCTTTGACGATGATTCACGAGCTCGCACATACACTTTGTTACGGTCACGAGCAAGAAAGATTTGACAGGGACGACTACATTCGACTTCAAGGGTGCGAGCCGTCAGGAAAAAATGAGCCAACAAAGTGGACCAATAATAATACTTCGACGTATGACTACTTTAGTGTTATGCATTATGACGGAGGTTGGTCTGGAGCGTGTCTGCAGGCGAGGATGGATCTACCTGGTGGATGGTTTGGAGCATCAGATAGGCTAAGTGTTCTTGACGCAGAAAAGATTAACGCAAATTACAATTGCTCAGGTGCATTTTTTGAAGTTTGATTTTTAATTTTTTTTGTGAAGTTTGGTTAATTATGATAAGATCTTTGGAATAGGTTGGCGATCATACCGATGGAAACGGTTTGATTAAATTACGGACAAGGATTACCTGGAACGTGCAGGTCAGGAAGGTGCAACTCCGCGGCACATTTGTCGATTTTACGTTCAGGGAGACATTGTTGTGGGGAAAGCATCAGTGGGCCAGAAGGAATGCTGGGTTCCATTCGGAGATGTTGAGGTGGGTTCTTGGGGCTCGCAAAAATTCGAAGTTTTGACGAATCCCGAGAAGTTTAATTATCTGTGGGTGCCAATGGCCAGAGGAGATTCAATCCCTACAAGAGCTATTGCTGGAGGCAGGAGAGCATTGTCGGGCCCCGGAATTGCAGAAACTTACTACGTCGGGAGGTGTTTCATCCAGGGGAATCTTATTCCAGGTTCCGTTTATGGGAATTCTCGAAGAATGTTCCTCTCAGGGGGAGGCCGTTCGTATGAATGTGCTAATTTTGAAGTTCTTACTTGGTACTAATAATGGCAAGTTTGTATCTTGGACCGGACACCAAAATTTTATATTGAATTTTAGAAGAATTAAAGACATCATACCACATTTGTAGAAAGTCCTATAAAATACGCATCATTACCTGGACGGGACTGCGTCAAAATGACGAATGTGAGCTTATCACATTAATACTTATTTCTTTACTCGTCTTTTCTCAACCGGAATTTAACACACAAATGCTCAAATGTCAGCAAAACTGCTGCTATTCCTTCTCCAATAATTAGCAACATCCAAACAACGACGAGAGACTCAGCAGTCGCCACCTCATCGCCAGCATCTCTACTCCCATCCATCATCTTTGCAAAGCCAGCCTCTGTTAGAGAAATGTCTGCCAATGTGAATTTATTCCAATGCATTAAGATAGCTTTATATTGAATATTGGTTCTAATAAAGCTGATATCATGAATTCTTCTCATTCTCGAGTATATCCCCGCCGCCTCAAGATTACCTAAATCTTGAATAAATCTCGTATTAAAAAATCCCGGCCACTGGATAGCCCACACTTTCATTTCTTGGAGGAAGCTAAGCTCCATGTTTGGAATTGGAATACGATTTGAAAATCCAGCTGTCACATATTTATCAAAAGGGTTTCTCCAGTTTAGGTAATTTTCCGGCAAGCTCGTTGTTATCATAGCGAATTGAAGGAGTTTGTTTTGAAATGGTTGAAAGAAATTCGAGACCCCTTTCAAGCAATGAACATCCTCAAAGCTGGAAAGTTTTGCCAACCAGTTTGCGCAAAACCAAAGATTTCGGCTCAGCATTCTTGCGAAAAAATCCTGCGACAAACTAGTAAGATTCTTTGCCTTTTTAAAATAATTAATTGACTCGCCAAAGTTATGGTCAGTCACAAGGTGCATATCCGACTCGAAAATTAGCTGTTTGAGCGTTCTCGGAATATTTGGGGGGAGAGGTTGCTGGACAATATTCGAGTACAAGGTGGACGTATAAGAAAATCTGATGATTAGCGCTGCGAGTAACCAAGTTGAAATCAAGACTAGAGTTTTCTTACTTTTTCCACCGTTGCCAAGGATACTTTTCCCTTGTTCAAGCAACATCGGAAACAAAGTGAAACTCGGTGTATCTACCCTCCCGAGTTGAAGGACTCTCGACAAATAGAAAAAGGAGGAGAGGAGAAGCAGCCACGTTTTCATGTCCAGTGGCCGGATGAAGGAATAAAAGGAAACCCTTTTGGCCAATGTAACAAATATGGTGAATTTGTATCCCGAAAATTGTACACCGAATGGGATGACCGTGTGCAAATATGCTCCGAATTTCGGGTCAGTGCTAAACATGTTCGAGTATTGGTCAGGGCTTTCATATTTGTTGAGACCTGGTTAGGTCAACAGTTTTTGTCTGCAGTCGTGAGAGCAGTTGTGACGTTTGAAGATTACTTTTATGGTGCAAATTGGCAATGTCTCCATTGTCCTATCGTACGAATCGAAATAGACGAATGTCTCACAGTGTTTCGTTGAATCGCGGGAACGTTTGAAAACTGGTGAGGACTCGAAATCCACAGGTTTATTCATAGAAATGTGGTCGAGTTCATGGAGGGACCTGACCAAAGGAATCACTTCGATGAGTGGACGACGCTCTTCGACATATTTGGAAAGTGTGTGCTCCCTTTTCGAGAGTAGAGGAACAAGGAACCTCAAACTGTTTTGGGTGATGTACACAAGTTGGTATGCCACCGGTTCAACAATGATGGTTGTGCGGGGCAAGTCCTTGTCTGAAGCCTAGAGGAGAAGATATTGGGGAACGTAGGTTTTGTTTGTGTACGGATATTTGAACAAGTTGAACAGAACGTAGGCGGCGTTCCTGAAGAGCTCGTTTTGAATCTCGAATAAGGTTGTATTCCTTTGTGGATTTGCAAAAGGGGATACTTTCGGAATTTGAGCTATGCAGGATCGAGAATGCGTCTGGGACTCAACTGGAATACGAATTCTTGTCAGTAAATTCCTTTCAGGTCTAGCGTGATAACGGGAATAGAAGTTATCTTGCTTCAGGTAACTCTTATTGAAACTATGAATGTAGTAAGTACATTCGGAGGAGTGACGACAATAGTTCAGGAAGGAGTCATAAAGAGATGTCATCTCATCGGAAAGATCATTCCCTTTGGATTTAGGGGACGGGGCAGGAGAGTATCTGTGGAAGGATATTGTGCATTCGGTGAAAATGGAGAATTGGTTATTGGAGGTATGCGCCTCTTGCAAGAAAATCGAATACAAAATTAGAACCTTTGCACTGAAATTTTCCATTGCGGAGAAACCTTGGGAAATGCTTTCAGATTTGACGAGAGCGTATATTTAAGAATGTTCCGTGTTTTATAATCACGAAGGACTGACATAAAGAATATGGAAGGTTGCAACAATGTAATTCAAATTCACGTATAAAATTCATATTATATTCGATTTATTTCATATGGCATCGTATTATTCTTTAGTTGAAAAATTTGAAGATTTCGGACCGAGATAAGTGACAGTCAGGAGACAAGCATAATTTGAACGTTTCTCAAAATCCATCCAAAAGTGGCCGACATAGCAAGCTTGCTGGCATGGCTGGCTATGTGGCATCCACGTACTACGAGAAGGCAAGAGAAAAAATAATCATGTCATCCACCTGCCTGAAATCATCAATCTCAAGTCCCATAAACCTGACAATTCCACGATGACTCAACTCTAACAAATCCAAATTGACACATTGACATCGAATATATTGCCGATTACTTTATTTATGCATTATTTCACATAAGTTTGCGCAATGCAAGTAGCAGCTTCATGTTTGGTAAAATAAATGAAGTATTTCCCAATCCAACTTTTGAAAAGCCACAGTTCATCAAAAGCTATATTTTATTGTAATAAGTAAAATGTTTCATAGTGTCTGATTTACTGCCAGGTTTTTGGTGCCATGCCAACGCATTGTCGTGTTGAGCATGGGTGTTGTTCGTCATGTTCCTGTACGATGGCGTACGGTTACTTCCATGCAAAAATATGAACAAAGACGTTGTCCCTGTCAACTCGAAATGAATATTGTTTTGGTTTCTCAGAGAATTTAGTTTTATTTTACTACGGTAAACTGGCACAACTACCAATTCAGAAAACTCTCTTGTCTTTACCCATGTCAAACAAGTTCAAGAAGGGCAAGTACTTGTAGATAGTGTTATGCGGGTTATCCTTAAACGCTAAATATCAGAACAAAAGTTTCAAAGTTTTACAAGCTTGGTCCTTGTTTCATAAATATTTAACTCGACTGGGTGGATATATAAGTCTTATCTAATAAGCATAATATCATACATAAATGTAGTATAATATCATGTTTACGATTTTTCTTGTCGAAATGACATTTTTGGTTACATTTTAAATTCCTTGATTCCTTGATAAAGTTAGGAGAGCATAGGAATATTGCTACTAAATATTAACTATAGATTTGCTGCTACACATTTTGATTTTATGAAAAATTTCGAACACGGCAACTGGCAACAGGCATCAGTGTTCTCTACTATGATCACCAAATACACACATAGAATGTCCGAAATGGAAACCACCAATTTGATGTCGCTCTTATGTCAGAAAACTAATTTCACAAAAAATTAGTACAAGATTTGGGCGTGAGATTTCAATGGGATTAGAATTGGCTTAAAACTACCTACTAGAACTAGAACTACCTTTAAATTCAAGAATGTTGGTATGTTCGTATTCAGTTGCAAACGTAATCATTACGAATATGCCCATGTCTCCTCATATTCCACACTTTTCCAAATCGTTTGAGAATTTAAATTCATTCTTGTGCAGACCGCATAGAAGCCGCAGCATTTAATCCAAAAATCATATCAAAAATATAGAAATATGTTAACTGAAAATCAGATCTTTGCATTTAAAATTTTAGAATTGCAAAATGATTTTCTCTGGCCGTTTCCTTTCAAGTGGTCACAAAATTACACGCGAGTAACCCAAAACAAACCCAAGTGGAAATCTATTCCATGGTTACTTGTCACATTCGGGACAGGAGTCTGCGGACTGACTTATTTATTTTCTGCGGTTTATTATGGTAAAATTGAAACGAGGGTTGATTTCGGGAGGATAAATTCAGTTATATTTTTGGTTAGCGCGGCCTTCTTGCTATCCTATAGCGTTTTTATGGCCATTGGAATTCAAAATATAGCCGACATTTTACTGTCCGTGAATGAGCTTTTCGAAATTCATTCGGAATTCCAGACAGGTTAGAACGTCACTAATTGTTTTCCATATGACATTACCAACAACTGAATGATATTTAATTTCTTGCAGGAAACCCTCATCAATCCACAACGAAGCTTTCAAACAACAAAGATTACCATGGATTATTTATGATTGTTTTAGTTATTGGCTCGCTAATTGCCCCGTTCTGGATTTCCGTCATCAATGTGTATTGCGGTTTTGATCCATTTTACTTTCTATTTGACGACTTCATTCTGACAGAAACAGTAGACCGCAATTCATTCGAGACACTTTCGAGCACTTTTATCAGGTTCTTAATAATGTTAGTTATGACAATAGATATTTCACGAGGAAGTGTATTCATCATGTTTATCCTATTGCTACTTAATGATTATCTAAATGCAATTCTCAAATGGCTCATTACAAGCACTCGCTCATTTTGCAAGTTCTACTGGATCTATACATGTCTTCGGATCATGTACAAGAGAATAGAGCGTGTCATATTTTTAACATTGTACATTGCTCTCACATATATGTTCTGGGGCTCTGTGTTTGGAGTTTGGTTTTGCGTGAAAGCATTGGGCGAAATTGCACCTCCAATATACTTTGCAATTTGCTTCACCACATTTGTAGTTATTGTAACGGAAATGGTGTTTATTCCCCATGCCGCAAAGACATGCGAAAGTCTCGTCGAGTGTGTCAATGCGCATTTTAAACTTGCAAGGTTTCGCAACATTGCGCAATGGAAGAGATCCAAAACTAGCAAGATGAACATACTTCAAGTGAGAGCAGTTTGCCCGATCCGGGTAAAATATGGTTTATTTTGGGAACTCGGCGAAGGATTTGTTGTAGACTATTTTAGTTTAATTGTGCTACGCTCGTTTGACGCTGTTCTCATCTTTGACTTTTATAAACCAAAATAATTGTAAGGATGATAAAGCTTAATTTGAAATGCGCATTCGATGAATGCTAAATAAATGTAGTTCTCAGGATCGTGGATTGTACAAATAGACAAGTTAGTATTTATTCTAACATTACGAAGAGTCTAGGTTTAGGTGTGGCTTTATTCAAGTGTTAACAATTTCAGGCGAATTTCATACATTCACTTGATCTCCCAATTAGAACACTAAAACAGACAAAGAATTGCCTTAATTTAATTCAATGTAAGAAGAGTCAATTCCGATAGGCAAAATCCAAATTGTAATCAGAAAAATTAATTACGGTAAATTCTTAAGTTATTAAACATAAATGTCATCCCTGTGTTTGATAATAAAATCATTACATACTTTTAAGAACAACATCATGCTTGTTATCACTCTTGGTTTGCATTTCTGGAAAAAGTGATTCCAAGCGTTAGTCGCAGACCATTTTACACTGTTTGTATGTTTCTGAATTATTACGATTGGCATTCAGTCTCGATACACTCGTAATTTCGACTGGCAGTGTCCGAACAAAACACTCTGCGTCAAACACATTAATTCTAAAATGCATAAAATAATTTAGCAACAAACTTAAGTAAAGATAACTGTCGTCTTTCATAGATTGTCAGAATGCTAACACGTTCTAGTAAATGACTAATTGTCACCTTCGCATTTGTTGGTACTTTCTACTTACAAAGACGAGGGTAAAAATAAGTGAGGAGAAAGCGACTTATCTTGTTTTGCAGGTGGAAAATTTGCCTCTTTGACCGTACGCTCCATATTATTAAGCAGTAATGCAGTAATCTGCAATACTCATCACATAGCAGGAAAGAAAAGTTTTGACAACATTCTGAGAAACATATCTACGATAGGTATACATCCCACTCAGAGATATGCTACTCCTTCTCTCTACTTGCTCATAACGATCCATGAATGAAAGAGTTGGGTCTAAGTTCACCCCTGTAAGATCAATATCTGTTCCATTGAGTGAGATGCTATTACCAAGAATGTTTTTGATCGGTGATCATGTGCTTTGTGAAACAACATAACCTTTGCTTTCCCAGAGTTTATTGTGAGATCATTCACAGAACACCAATCACACAAGCTTTTATAGCACTCATTGATTTTTTTGATACCATCACTCAAATTTGTGGCATCAACAAAGAAGACCATATCATCCGCATATAACATATATGGTAATGTTAATCCCAAACCAATGTCATTAATAAATAATGAAAACATTAATGGGCCAAGACAGTTACCGGCCGGTGTACCTGTACTACTTTGAAAACATTAACACAAGAAGGAACCATTTGAAATTTTGAATTGTCTATTGGAAAAATGGTTTTGAAGAAGCTTCACCATGTATGGAACAATGCTATTTTCAAAGTTGTATAATAATTTACGTGGTAGTTTTTTGCGGTTTATGCTGTGAAATGCCTTGGAAATGTCAATAAAGACGGCTATTGCTTTACCAGATTTTTTGTCTATTGAATGTATAGATTGTGTTAAACACGCAACTGCGGTTTCACAAGAACGAAAGTTGATATGAACAAAAGTATCTTTCTGTCATTTTAAATAATCGTTCATAAACAATTTTTTCAAACACTTTTGTTAAGAATGTTACGCCATAAATAGCTCTAAATGATGCAGGATTTGAAAATACTCCCTTGCCTTTATATAGCGGTGTACAAAGTGCATTTTTGAAGGGCAGAGGTAATTCTGATCTGCACATGATTGTATTGAATAAAAATAGCATTGATAACATCAAACAGTTTATATACTGTTTATATATTCGTATATGAATTGAATTGATGTCATCTTTGCTTTTTTACATGTGTAAACAGTGTTTACGACTTCTTTTTCGGAAACTTGAGCTACTGAATATTCCGTGTTTTCCTTCAGGTATTCATGCTCATAATTACTAATAATGGAATCTACGTCAGGTAAGTTGCCTGAAGACGTACCGACGATAAATCCATTTGAAAGCTCTTGACAAATGTCAGAGTTACTTTCCAATATTGACCCATTTTCTGCTATCAGCTTCAATATGCAAGTTGATTTTCTATTTCTAAATTTAATGAGAGAATTCATGGTATATCCCAAACTTTGGAAGGATCATTGCACGCATCAAATTTGGCAAAAAAGTACTTCCTTTTTGAAGTTAAAATCTTTTCATTAGCTAGATTTTTAACACGTTTGTACTCTTTGTAGAGCGTATGCTTCCTATCTACATTGCAGTGCTCAAATTGATGCTTAATTTTGTTACGTTCTGAGCACAGCTTCAGTAGTTCATTTTTGAACCACGGAGCTTCATTGACTAGATTTGATAGATCTTCGCTTTATGGGAGCATGCGCATTTAGATGTGTGAGAATTATTTTTTGAAACCTATAGAGATATTCTATAGTGTCATAACACTCAATAGCTTGCCATCTAATTGAGTTTAGTTCAGATGTCAGATTCTCTACATCAATGTTTTAAATTAGTAGATGTTTACATATACTACATATACTACAACTAGATATCTTCTACATCTAGTTATAACAATTGCCATTGCATTATGTTTTGTTGGCGACCAATCTTAAACTATAAACTCGCTGTATCCCACAGCGTCGGATAACTTCAGCAAGAAAGATTTGACAGGGACGACTACATTCGATTTCAAGGGTGCGAGCCGTCAGGAAAAAGTGAGCCAACAAAGTGGACCAATAATACTTCGACTTATGACTACTTTAGTGTATATCCCTGACCCCTCGAGATTACCTAAATCCTGAATAAATCTCGTATTAAAAAACCCCGGCCACTGGATAGCCTACACTTTCATTTCTTGTTTAGGTAATTTTCCGGCAAGCTCGTTTTCATATCGAATTGAAGGAGTTTGTTTTGAAATCGCTGAAAGTAATTCGAGATCCCTTTCAAGCAATGAACATCCTCACAGCTGGAAAGTTTTTGCAAAAAGTGTGCGCAAAACCAAAGATTTCGACTCAGCATTCTTGCGAAAAATTTCTCTGACAAACTAGTAAGATTCTTTGCCTTTTTAAAATAATTAATTGACACACCAAAGTTGTGGTCAGTCACAAGGTACAAGTCCGACTGGAAAATTAGTTGTTTGAGCGTTCTCGGAATATTTGGGGGGAGAGGTTGCTGGACAATATTCGAGTACAAGGTGGACGTATAAGAAAATCTGATGATTAGCGCTGCTAGTAACCAAGTTGAAATCAAGACTAGAGTTTTCTTTTCCCTTGTTCAAGCAACATGGGAAACAAAGTGAAACTCGGTATATCTCCCCTACCGAGTTGAAGGACTCTCGACAAATAGAAAAACGAGGATATCAGAAGTAGCCATCATTGGAAACCCTTTTTTCCAATGTAACAAATATTGTGAATTTGTATCCCGAAAATTGTACACCGAATGGGATGACCGTGTACAAATATTCTCCGAATTTCCGGTCAGTGCTAAACATGTTCGAGTATTGGTAAGGACCTTCATATTTGTTGAGATATCGTAAAGTCAGCAGTTTTTGTCTGCACTCGTTAGAGCAGTTGTGACGTTTGAAGATTACTTTTTTGGTGCACAATGACAATGTCTGCATTGTCCTATCGTACGAATTGAAATAGTGGAATGTCTCACAATGTTTCGTTGAATCGCGGGAAAGTTTGAAATCTGATGACGACTCGAAATCTACAGGTTTATTCATAGAAACAATCAAAGAAATATCCGAAAGATGCATGTCAACTTTTCCAGCGGAAATAAGGTTAAACGTTGGATTATGCTGAAGCAATTAAATTTTCAAGTCAAAATAAATGTAACATTTATGCATTGAATTATTAAAATTAAAAATATCTTGAAATATTCTTATTAATATTAATATAAATTTAAAAAAGAATTTATTTACGCTATTAATTGTTCCAATATTAATTAGCCACGACAAAGATAATGAAAATTCGTGAATCAGTCTTTACCTATGATCTATGATCATCCTTTTAAAAGGACTCACATATACAAATAATAAAGTTAAACGCTACTTGACAATTCAAATCATATCAAATACACAAAATAATTATCAAACTTCTCTTGGCTTCAAATATTTTTTAGAAAAGCCAAAGTATCCATATATTTTGTACGTAGAAATCAATTCCGAAAATTTTTCAAGCCAAATCCAAAGTTACGTTCAGTGTCAGTCGTCCTCCTCATCGTAAATACTGTAAGGATTAAGCCCAGCACTTTTGCCACTTCCTTTCACTCTTTTACATTGGATTTCCTCAACCTGGACCTCGCCCTCATCTCCCAAATCCACTTCCACAATCCCCATAGCACTCCACTCCTTCCTTCCACGTTTTGGTTGACCATACCCCACCCAAAGTCTTTCCAGCACTTTATCCAGATGAGTGTGGAGCAAATGCGTTCTAATTTCCGAACCGCCATGTCGCCAATACTCACAAAAAGGACATCCGCACTTGCCAGTTTTATCTGGAGTTGTGCGGATATTTCTCAGAAGCTCCTGCACCGCCGAATTCAGCTCAGGCTCCGTGGTTCCCGAAGGCAGCTCATTCTTCAAGGTCTCCATTGGGTGCATTGCCAACAGATGCTTGCGATGATTAAAATATTCGGTTGACTTCTTTCCGCAAATTGAGCAGTCAAATGGGCGCTCCCCAGTGTGCACCTTCGCGTGCCTTTGCAAAGTGTACCAAGAGTAGAACCACTTTCCGCAGGTGAGACATTGAGCAGACTGGAATTTCTTGTTGACAGGTTCCTCCTGTCCTGAGGAGGTGGTGGAGGAGTGTGCATGCTTGTGCCCATGGAGGCGACGAGCGGAGGCAAATTGAAGTCCACAAATCCCACAGATATGCTTTACATCATGATCATTCCCGTGTTCCATATTTTGATCCGGATCTTGAAGGGGATCACTTGTTGACAATGGAGAACTTGAGGAGCATGTCTCCATTTCACTTTCTTCGTTTTCGAGGTCGAGGTGGTTTTTAGAAGAAACCAGAAGTGCATCTTCAATGTGAAATTCTTGATCCAAGTTGATAACGTTTTCTATCTGAGTTGAGTCAATTATTTCTTTCGTAATTTTTCCATGTTCATTTGAAATTATTGTGATGATGTTACCCTGTTTGACAAGATCAGCTGATTGAGGAGGTTCTAGAGTTTTTGATGGAAGATTGTTGATTTTTTGTGGCACATGTTCTACTTTCAATATTACTGGCATGTTTTCGTCTTGATCAGAAGCAGAACTGACTGGAGAAGGGGACGGTGGAGAAATCAGACTTTGAATGACAACAGGAGTTGGAGGAGGACTCTGTGTAATTTTAGGCGGAGGAGGAGGTGGTGGTTGTACTGATTCAGATTCCGAGGCGGGACTCTGAGGAGATGTAATTTCTGATTGGGAAGACACTCCTCGAAAATGGGCCAGATTTGGTTTGTCTTCTTCCTTCTTCACTTTTACTCTTGGAATGGAAGCTTCCAGTTTGAGGGAACCTGTCAAAACGACAAAAAATACAAATAAAATATTTCGAAAAAATATAAAAACGTTTAAATGCTAACAAAATTTATTTATATTTCTACTTACATTTTCGAATAGCCTCCTTCCTCAAGTTCTCCGCAATACTTGCATTCGCCAACTCCATCGGTCTCGAGCAGCGCATCCTCCTCTGATACTCGATAACCCTCGAGTCATCCCTCTCTCCAGCCATCATCTTGTCAAAAACCTCCTTCGTCACCGTATCCAAGTTGAGCCTCGCTTTTTCAAACTCTTGATAGAGTTTCGAAAACTTGTGGGAGACAAGCTTCCCACACCCTCCACAAAGAGTGACTTGCACATCCCCTCCATTCTCCAGGTTATCCACTGACTGCAAAATGGATGAGGAGAAGTTGGTCAGCTTTAGCAACTTAATGCTCAAATATCTGAGCAAGAATTTTAAGGATACTGGGCCTGCTGGAGCAACTTTCGAATCTTCTTTGTCCGCCTCATCCTTGTTTCCAAGAAGTGGGCGAGAGTCCTCCAGACAAAGTAGGCAAATCCCCTTGGTGTCTATAATATTCGTCACTTCGCCCAAAATCATGTTGAATGACATAAAATGAAATCACATTCTAGTTGTCATTGTTTTAAAAACTAAAAAATCCTTTGTTTTTGTCCAGCGAAATCCAACTTAATGAAAATGACAACTTGTTTTGAGTGAGAGGGAAGGGAAGATGAGTTGTGTTGTTGTGAAACGAGCTTTCGGTATGTATGCAACATGTAACATGCAAGGCCGTATTATGTTGCTTTATGCAGATACCTTATATGGAATCGTGGCAATGGAAATCAACAAAGAAAGGAATTGATCCATGTGCATACTTTGTCCATATCGGCATACATGCAATATATTTTTGGGCATGTGCTCATGATTTTTTGTGACTAGAGAAACGTTGTCGAGTTTAGCATGGATGTTGTTCATCATGTTCCTGTACGATGGCGTACGGTTACTTCCATGCAAATATATGAACAAAGACGTTGTCCCTTTCGACTCTAAATGAATATTGGTTTGGTTTCTTAGCGAATTTAGCTTTATTAAGTACTGCAGGACCCGAAGGGGACCAAGTAGTTTATAAGAACGCTCTCACAGTCCGGGTCCGGCCGGCCGGCCG
>JAQFZW010001975.1:0-20939 GCA_034687055.1 Heteromurus nitidus
GGAACCTTCTGCGACTGATGAAGCTGGCCGAGGAGCCTGCTCCTGTTTTCGGGCACTTGGGAGGCTGACACGGATTGGACACGATGAGCACTGCTCGCTCCTCTTCTTCTTCTCTTCCACTAACACTTGTTCCCGACTGAGCAGTTGCACACCTTCTCGTACATTCACCACCAGCAGCAGCACGACCGTCTTCCGCTCCCAATTCCTCTGTGCGGCTACCTTTGGAACTTGCAACTCCACCACTGCCACTGCTCGCAGACGACGACGGGCCTGGCCGATTACTATTTCCTCCTCTACTCCTTGGACCTGAAAGGATAGAGAGAAAGAGAAAGAAATGAGCGGAGCCACTCTCTCTCTCACACACACTCACAGCTTTCCTCCATCCAGCCACACACACACTCTCTCTCACACACTCTCTCACTCATGCACCCAACCACGCTAGCCGAGATCATAGTCTCGTAATGCTCAATGCAAATTGCTCTGTTCGTCACCAGCCTTTCATCATCAACATACATCGCCGCGTTGTGTGTTTGTGTGATAAAAAGGAGCAGCTACCGGGTAACATCCAACACGCGACACTCACTCACCCTCTCTCCGGGAAAGCCCGACTTTCCTCCCGATCGCAGCCTTTTCCCATCAACCACCGACATGCATACACACAAACACACTCGCTCGCGTCACAAAGCTCTCGATCACATTGCGAGGGCAGCAAGACAGGCATGCCATGTGTCTCACGAGTATCGATCCGCTTTCCTGCCTCAGAGCACGGCTATGCTTCCCTCGCAAGTCGCCTCCAATCCCGACAACGCTACTCCAGGGAAAGGAGTATTCGAGAGAGCATCAACTTCTCCCAGCTTTCTCACACACACTCCGCTCCGGAGTGCGTTGCACGGGTGCAGAGCGAGAGAGAGAGAGAGAGAGAGAGAGCTTGGGAACTAGACACACGGTGTGTCCCCTCCCGGATTTCCCAATGCTCATAATAATATTATATGAGTTAGGATGGAGAGAGAGAGAGTAGGGATGTATGTCTGCCTCCTTCCTGTCTCGCCTCCACTCCAACTTCCACAATGCTCCCATTATTCCCTCTCCGACCACTGGCAGCATGCATGCAATGCACGGTGGCGTGAAGGCGAGAGAGAGAGAGATTGAGAGAGGTGGTTGCAGCGCACAATGCAATCGCAGAATGCATATTAAAACATCTTGCTGACGAGTGCTCTGCAACACGGCAAAACAAGGGCCGAGAAAACTGCAGTGCAAAAAAGCCCGACTTGTTCCCTCGACCCACATGTTCGTATTCGAGAATATGCGCTCGCAAATATCTCCTCTCTGCACACATGCATTGACTCCCAATCACTGCTGCCACACTTGGAGCCTCATTCCAAAACATTCGAAAGTTGTGACTGCAAAAAAGACGCGAGTCCCGCTCGAATTGTTTGCTCATCGTGTGTGTGTGGTGTGCAGTGCACTCAGTTCATCATGCGTCACGTCGTACTACTCCGCTTTTCCCATGACACACAATTCCGTCAGCTTAATGCTCCGCCCTATTTCATATGTTTAGATCGAAAATCGAAATGCTTCACAAAAACACCTCCTCACAAAACAAAACGCTTATGCATGGCCGTAACTCACTCGTGTTCTCCGTCCTCTCCTTCACTCCAACAAAAGAATTATTTGATAAAAAGATATTATTTGATCGGCCAAATTATACATAAAAATCAATACGAAGCGGAGAGAGAGAGAGAGAAAAAAAAAATTGTCCTCTACAACGACTTTTGCTGCTCTTTTCTCCAGAGAACAAACAAAAAACGTAATGAAATAATGTTGGAGGGACATTGCGGAGTTGAAAGGGAGTGACTCAGTTTATGTGGGTTGGACGTTATGAAAATTTCATGAACAACTTCGTAACCCCCTTTTTCCCCGAGTCAGCCCAAGGTGGCCGCAATACACGAGAAACTGACTCGTCTTCGGGACGACGGGCGCTCAGCATAAATGCCTCACAAGCAGCCTATTTAATTGGTCTCCGATCGGGATTTTATGCGCCAACTAGTAACGCTGCGTTATTTCCATACGTTCTTGAGAGAGCTACGCTTCTCAGGGTTTTCAACTATGTCACATGTCACCGTTAAGTTAACTTTTTCTTGCCATACCTTTTGCTACCTGCGCACCAACTACAATCCGCACTTTGTGTCGAAAGAAATCGAGAAATGCTGGTTGAATGGATGCGAGCGTGAACAGCGCTAGCGCGAGACTGCTCCTTCTCAAACTGAAACGCACATTTGATAACAAATCGAATTCCTCGTCCTCTTCCTTTCCACGCGGAGGAAGAGGACGCTTGACAATTCTCAACTTTGAAGTTCTTTGTTGAAGCTAGGTGCGTACGCAAGGAGACAAAGAGCTCCAACTCGAAAGTTTTATTTTTTGGTTGAAAAGAGACTCAGGTTGAGAGAGAAGGTAAAGGAGATGAGGATTGACAAAGGAAAAAGGGGAAGAGAAGAAGTGAAAAGTGAATGAGAGGAAGACGGGAAGAGAAGAGCGCTCTTTATCCCATTCTATTTAGTGTGACTAAGGGGACGGGATGGAGGCACCTAACTACTACCGAGCGTCGTAATTAAGCAATTTTCAACGCTCATCTTTGTGACGAGATGCGAACGAACACTTACTGCTTTTTGCTTGAGAACGTGTGAAACGGTGATGAGATGCTCTCTTGTTTGTATGCAAACAAAGCTGTTCACGGTTGACAGAGTCGAGTTGCTGCGACTTTTGCTCGCATGCGAAAAGGAGTGAAGATGAGGCCGTGTTTTCTAGCTGAGCGAGGTGACTAACTAACGATAAGCGCTGGCCAGGCGGTGATTAATTGACTCATTATCGCGCAAGGGGCGAAGGAGTTGAGGAGAGTAATTGAGAAGTGAGGCGATAACATGGTAAACAACATGCACTCACTCATTCATTCCGACGCTCGTCAGCGTGTAGGGATACATGCAAGTTGCATAACTCGCTCTCCGCTCAAGGGGAGTCGAGGAAAGGTGAGGAAGGAAAAAGGAAGGAATTCCACGCTCTAAATTGGGCCAAGAGCGAAACGCATGTAAATAAAAAGTGGAAGGAAGACTGGCGGTGAGCATATTCGCAAACAACAAAAATGCTACTCTCTCTCTCTCTCTCAGAACCTCATTCTTAACCTTTGCGAGCTGCGGTCATGCCACGAAATTGACACTTGACAAGGTCACACTGCGAACAACTAATCGTAATCGCTCCACACCACTTCTCGTGCATCGCGGCAGCGTGGTGTGAGCACGAGGAGCTGGGAGCATCGAGCACCTGCGCACGCATCCTCTCTCAGGATCCTAGACAACTTGGCCTTGACGAAATGCCAAACCAACAACATCAACAAACAAAGGGAACTGCATAGGCACGAGGGTGCAATTCTTGATCATTTTTCTACTACGCTGCAAACTCGATCGCATGCAGTTCGCTGACGGTTTGTTTCTTTTGATTGCATCGCTACGTTGACACACGCACATGTTGCACAATCTCATCGATGACGCGGATCTGATTGTAGGCAAATCCGCCATTTTTGGTAAATTAATTTAAATGTCAAAAATACTTGTCCGGCTGCAAAGCATGACTCAAGCTGGGCTTACAACCGCACAAGTTGGAGACATGGAAAGTGCGTAAATTCTCGCAAACTACGGCATTAGCAGAACTGTATGCATGTGTTCATAAAATGAATGCTGTCAAACGAATCGAATCGGATGGAATGGACGAGGAAGAAATGAACAAGCCTCGGCAAGATGCGCCGTTGAAGCATTTTCTAGTGAACAAAGTAGTAAACACTAAAGACTAAACAGAAAGCAAAGAAAGAAAAAATAAAAAAAGGGAGCTGGGTTGCACACTCTTACCGGAGGGAGGGATACTACTTAGCTCTTCAAGTAGGTCTGCCAGATGCATAATTAACGAGGGACAGTGAATAGGAAGACAAGTCAGAAAAGGGCACACTAAAAATGCTTCACCGAGAGACGGAGAAGCACAAGTTCGCCAAAATAAGTCCACCTTCAATTTCAAAATGCCATGCGAGTCCACAACTCTCCCTCTCAAACAAAGCCGAGAGAGACTTGACTTACTCAAAAGCTTTTTGGGTTTGGGAAATGCCACACGGTTCACAACGAAACTAGAATGGGGGAATGAGAGGAACGAGAATAGAGCACAGGTGCACAGCAAGAGTGTGAACGTATATTTCTTCAGGTCTAGAACTTGCACACGTGAGTCACCAGTGTTATCCACAAATTGAGTTAGCTGATGAAGCACTCTCAATAATAAATCACTGCAAACAAAGTCACACCTTTTCCCCCAAATTCGCTTTCCTCTTCCACGTAAAAAAAAGACGGCAGGTTTGGACAAGCACCGCTTGCAGACTGACTCACCGAGCTTGCGGACTCCGGCAGTAAACTTGTGATTGTGATGGTGTGGAGAAGAAGGTGAGCAAATGTCAAGTCAAGCTCGCTGTCGCTCTCGTCTCTTCAGAGCTCGTCGAATTTATGTTGTTCACAGCGGAGGTGTAGCACAACGACTGTGCCCAGTCACAGCGAACGTCGACGAATTTGAAACCCAGAGCGTGAGCCTGCCAACGTTATTCGAGCATACGCATCAGATGACGGCAACAAAATTAGTAGCCCTTGGCGGGGCAGAATGATCAGAGGCGATGATTTTTTTAAACCTCAGCCACATTACGTAAGACGATGTGTGTACAATCACTATGATTATTACAGTAAACTGTTGCACCTTGGGCTGTCTCGCGCCACTCTTTGTGCTCCGCGACGCGAGGAGCACAGAGAGCCTCAACGGCAACGCATGCACACCACCACAAACAACAAGAGGAAGGTAGCTTGGTAGTTGGAGTGGAGCCCTTATCCGCTCAACGAAGGAAACAATGTCGTCCAGTTGGCGAAGGAAGTTTTATACTACGTTTTGATGACCGGCTCCTCGCGTTTTGCGAATGGAGGAAAAACATCGCTTAGCCAAGGTGGTTAACTTTAGCCACAAAATGGGAGAGTATGAGTGAGGTGAGCCTATCTTTTCCGTATTTCACTCAACAATGACAACGAGATCGTAACGAGTGCGTCCAATGCCCACCTTCAGCACCTCTGTAATTGTGGTCAGTCAGCAGATGAAGGGACGACACCATATATCCCAACATAGACAACGTGCAGAAAGACCACAATCCTCAGCGAATGAAATCTGCTGTCACCCAAACCCAAGCCTCTTCTTTTTGCCAACTTTCCCATCTAAAAGCCACTATTTCTGCTGCAAATTCATGATGACTCGTGCATCAACTTACTTTTAATTTCTATTTTACATATTTTTCATTAAATCCATGCAACACAATTAGAATTACTTACGATTGGATAAGTGTAGAACACAAGTTGAAGTGTGAGTGTCCGGTGAGGGGATATATATTGGCTTTTACGCAGGGAATGCTCGTTTCCCCTTAATTAATTTGCACTTCATTCATTTTTCATTGCGAATTATCTCTGCGTCGAATTTACATGCGCATGCATGCCCACTACTTGGCAAAACGAGGATCAATCGATGCGAGGATCGCTCTCAATGTGCTTGCAGCAAAAAATGGATATTCCCTTCGGATTTCCACTCGCTGTCGAGGAGACGGAATGAATGGAATGAATCAGGTGGGTCACATTGAGACAGCACACACGCACACTTGCAAACTGCCACCCCTCCCACACTTTCAATCACAATTTAGACTATACTTCAAACTCAAGTCAGAACCGCAAAGGTGCACACAACCACATGTTCCGGATGAATGAATGATGAGGCATTTGCCACTATTTTCCCTTTTGTACCGTGAATCTAGCTGCCAGCCACTGGCGAAAACAGGAGAAAACTGCTGGAATGAATGGGAAAATGGAGGAGAGCACTAAAGTGGAATGTGATGAGCAATAATTAGTCATTACCGGTTGCGGCCAGACACCGACAACCAACGGAACGGGTGAGGGTCGGCTGCAGCAGGTGCAAAAAAAGCAGAAGACTAAGAGCAGAGCGATGAGCTGGATCTGGTCTGGATGAGCAACACACAGCTACACGCTTATCAATCACCTTATCATTTGTGTTTGTGCTGGGTGCTCCACAGCTGATAAGAGACTGGCGCTCGTCAAAACCTGCCTTGTCTCTCTCGGCTGGAATGCAGCAGCGGGCTGCAATGTGTGCTTGCGGAGTCTTGAGTGAAGGTTCGAAAGTCCAGAGAAGAATATGATGATGTTGGATTGGATACGATCCACTTTACGATTTTTACAATGTATTCCGTCGTGCAACATGAGTGAGCATGTCAATTTGTGTCGTTGTTGCACACAACCAACATAGTATCTTCCATGTTTCACGGTCGTGGATGATATGCATAGAGCGTCGGTCGGGATGAGCTGCGTCAATACCAGCGATTATGGAGACTCTGTGAGACAAGTTGGAATAAGTGTTGGCACAATCACATCATCAGCCTCTGGGTATTATACTATTTGCTCAAGCAGTGCGAGATAGACTTTTGCTTCATTCTCATTCTCTCTCCCATTTCCCCTGCATTGTCAATACACTTCAAATGTTCAAATGCCAGAGGATCGTGAGTGAATGATGCGTGTTACGTGGCATTGCACAAATGGCATCATCACACACATCCCAAAAGGAAAAGCTGGAAAGTGATTTGGTTCAGTCTCGGAATAATAATGCCCACACATCATTCCATCATGCTATCGTTACTCGCAACCCATTTAATAACGCAAGTCAAGTATACGCTTTTTGCTAATCTCAAAACTCTGCTCGGCTTAAAACTATTCTTTCGTGAAGGTGGAACTCAGCTCAACACACACACACAGCATCAGCATTGCAATTGCATTGACATGTTCCTCTGCTTCCAGCTCAACTCTCTCGAGGAAGAAAGGAAACCACATCCGACAACACTCTGCAGCTTTCCTACTTGGGCGAGTCGCTCAAACACACTGACTGACAACTTTGAAATAATATTGGAAACACGCGAGGGCAGCGTACAACCGGCATCAGTGAGTGAGTGGGAGGAATGGCATATATCACTTCATCGTCCTTCTTCTCTCATGCAAAATAAAGCATAGACAAAACTGGGTGGCTGGTGAGTTTGACCCCATCATGAATACATTCATGAGTCGCTTCATTTTCATGATTATGACCAGGATGTGTGTTGGACAGCGTCCTGCACTACTCCTCGCCTCCTCTTCATTCCTTCCAAGAATGAATCGCATGAATAACAAGAAGAAGGAGACGAAAAGCTCTCTGGTCTTTGTCCATCCTCCCGTTGCGGCCTGCAACTCAACTCAACTCCAGCTCTCAAAGACACACGCTCGATGAATGAGTGACGAGTGTGTGCGTGCGCTGCTTCCATTGAATCATCCCCATCTTCTGCGTAAGTAGCCTTCCTCCACTCAGATGCCGTTTAGCCTCTACTATGCCCAACTAGTGCGCAAAATAAACGTCGTTTCTCACATTCTTCTCAATGTATTTGGATGGGTCTAGACAGTTGACAATGTGATGGTCATGTTTAAAAATAAATTAATAAAAAACATACTAGACGCATACAGTAATTTTGCTAAATAATGTTCATTTTTAGGCGGGGAGAAATCGAGAAATTTTAAGCACCGAAAATTGAAATGGTTATGAAATTCATGCACATAACCTGCATCTAGTAAAGACATGAAAACTGAACCATAAAGAATAAAGGCCTGGAATGGCATTTCCTTTTAAAACTACTAATGAAGCTTTTAAAATGCCAACTGAAACCAACTGACTGGGCTAGGCTGCGAGTGAGAAGAAGCTGTTTTCAGTGAATCACTCGACAGTGAACTGTGAGCACATTTGGTGGAGAAGTGATCAATGAATTTATCCCAAAGTCCTAATCTTGTCATAAATAATTGGTTGCTCTCCGACCTAACGCGCCCAACACTCTGCTCAGATCATCATTCAATTCTGCTGCAGCAAACTACGCTTTGCGACTGTGAGAATGAGACATGACCTGCAAATCGACATTGGAATAAATAAGTATGCTCAACCAAAGTCGACACAACACAATCTGCATTCAACGAGTCGAGCGGCAGTCTGCCGAGAGGAAGCCCAAGTTTTCCAATATCACCATTATTTATGCAATTATGCGCGTCTGTGAATTAATATTTTTAATCCAGCGTGAAAAAATCATGTTAACGGAGAAGCACAGCCGAACCATAAAATATGGTTGGGAATTGGGACTGACGTACGAGCCTTGTGCAAATAATGCAAAATGAAGTTGACAAAGTTGGTAAATTAATGACTGGAACATGGGAAGACAATCGGTTGAAAGTGTGACTGTGACCGCTTTAACGGGACACGGACCGCTACATTTCCAAGCGATAAGATAAGTTGGGAAGGAAGAGCGGTGCAAGTGCAGCACTCGCACAAACATCTCAACTCCACTCGAAACATGCAACTTTACACATTAATTTGCTCACACTTACCTCATCATGTCATCATCCAATATTTCCCTCAGGGCCACTCGCGTCGTTAAACGAAACCAGCTGGGGAAAAAACAACTTTTTGGTTGAAGCTCAAGCCTCGTTGCCGGGTCGACGGAACACTAGTTTCTGACTAGAAAAACTCATTAACTAATTAGATGAAAAACACTTATCCACACATCCAACTATCCAATGAACATTGGAAGATCCAAGTCGGAAGGAGAGTGGAATCGAGAGATGAGTTGTTCGGGAATAATTAAGTTAAATTGGAGAGAGGAGAAGGGAGTGTGTGTGGAGGTATGAAGTTGCTCCTCAGCTGATAGGCGGTTCGTTGCAACTCTCCCTTGTTTCAACCTTCTGACCCGCTCCCATTGTTTGTTGCTATGGCGACACGTGTGTGCGGCAGAGTGTCTTGTCAACTGGGAATTGTGAGGAGTGAGAGAGAGAGAGAGACAGAGAGGAGTAGTCTGAGTGTGTAACCGGCAAGAAGGAAGTTGAGAGTGGGACAGAACACACTGGAGAACTGGAGAGAGAGAGAGAGAGTGAGAGAGAGACGCGGTCGATGCCCACAACAAAAACAAGGCAGGAACGGGACTGTGTGTGACTCTGTGTGTGACTCTCACTGCCGCATTTCTGTGTAAGCGTAGATACGCTACAAGGATGCAGGGAATGGGAATTGGATGTGAATCTGCTGCTACACACGCACACATCTCATCCATCCAAACATCCAATCCGTCCATCTCCGCAAAATCCACAACCACCTTTTAATACTCACATCCTCAATCCTCACCTTCATTCCATTCATCTGGTCGGGACTCCGGACACGGGAAAAACCGTTCGTTCTCCCACAAAAGCATTTAAACAGCGAACGAGCGACTTATAATGTCTCTCACTCTCTGTTTGTGGAGCAGACGAGACGAGATGATGGAGTTGAGAGAGAGTGAGAGAGAGACCCAGTCCCATTTTCCATTCAGATTGCATAAGAAAGAGGGGGCCATTAACGAGAACCAGCTCACTTGGTTATTAATTAGCACCAAGTTCAGTTGAGTGCACTCCTCCGAACAACATGTACCACCAGCTGCCCCATATTGCTCCAGCCTACCCCTCCCGTTCAGAGTCTGCGAAAGAATGTCTCTTTCTGCTTTTCCTTCCAGGAAAAAATCACAATCCGCGTCAATGAAAGGAAGGCCCCCTTGCACAGGCCTACCTCAATTCCCATCAACTACAGCTCGGATCCTACCTTGGCTTTCTATTTGACGGATGTAATATCGACGTCGGGTTGTCGTCAAGATGCCCCCTTTTACTTTCATTGACTCAGGCTATTAAAACATTTGTGGAGTAGAAGCTTAGCTATGCACATACTCGCACATCTTGTTTTAGTAATAAAATATTTTTCATTAGTTTTTTTTTGGTTTACTCATAACTTCCGTGGAGTTGAGGCATGCATGCGTGAATTACCTGTAAAAACTGTTACTTGCGAGCGACACGAAACTCGTATTCATAAAAATTATGTGATTTGGCATTTAATGTGAACTGATCGTGAGTTAAACTCACTTGGATTGTTTGGTACACAATAATGGAAGTGTAAATGTGCAGACAACTGTATGTAATTATATATGTGCTTTGCCTGCCTACAATTAGTCAAGAGTCATGTGGATAGGTAGTTCACACAATATTCTTTTTCGTCTTCTCACATTCTCGTCAGTTGGCGATGCTTAAGTAATGAATTGCGCATGACTTATACAATTAGAATTAGCTTCGAGAGGTTTCGATTTCAGCTATCCTTTGTCTACCATCTTTACTCTCCGCGTATTGGAAATCGCATTGAGAAAATTGAGGTTTTGGTTTAAGAAACTGCTTGATCGAGAAGTAATTAAGTGCTTTCCATTTGCTACACTTTCCTCTCTCCCATTCTTACTTTGTCTTTTTGTCATCATTGCTGAGTCGCTGACTGTTAGCATCTATGCGTCAAAAGAGGTTTCAGGTGATTTCAAGTTGCGATCATTTGCAATTAACTCGCCCTCAGTGCGACCAAAACGGTTATACAAGTTGTCCCGTGGTCGATGCAGTCAATGCAGTGCAACGAAGAGCTGCTATTTGCGCTGCTCCCCTCAACATACGCTGTGCAACAATGCTGCAACAATAGACTGCTTGACAAAGGCTCTCTTGATCTCTTCACGACGTCGACAATCGGTGGATTTGGATTTGAAAGATGCAGCTGAAAGTGCGGAGGGCGATGACAAAGCAAGATGTTGAGAGCGAATGCACGCACGCAGGCTACGCATCCGACGATGACAACGCAACTATGTCTTCCCATTTCAAACCCACTTTCTAACTTCTCTCCCATTTCTCATCAGACTTGAGGAAGTAGTCGTACAGAGCAGCTTGTAAATAGTTACTACTCGTAAGAAAATACATGCACATATGTCTTCTACAAAATATATCAACCATACTATGTAAGCGATCTATCTAAAAGAAATTAAAGTCATAATTGCAGAACCACTAAATATAGGCGACGTATTTTGTCATCGGAGAAAAATCATGTCTACCAGTTAAATTTAAGACCGTGTGTCTTAAACAATTTCAACAGATTTTCGTATCGTGGCCTTCCGCAGTCATTTATTGGCCAGGCTTCGAAGATGAGTTGTTGGAAGTTTGGAAGGCCCTTGCCGTTTAACTCCGATGACATTGCGTGCTGTTGATGTTTGGGTGTCATCGTCGGTTGCATGCCAAATTGGGAGCCATTCCCAACAGGTTTGATGCTCGTGTATAATAAAAGTAGATATTATGGATCATAAAATACTACTTCTTGCACTCCACAAAATATGAGATAGTTGCTGTTCGACAAGTAATTAGTTGGACTGCGACAAGAGAACTGACATTGAAAACAGCGTTGACACCAGAATGCGATCGTCATTTACAGTTTACCTGCTCAAAGAAGGCTCGCTCGCAGTGGAGTAAACGGTTGTACGAAGTAAAGGATGCACTTCTCAAGGCTCTCATCAGTCCTCTTGTTTTCTCACTTTTCTGCCACCAGAACATCTGAGCATCTGAACATCTCAAGTGCACTTATGATTGACTGGCGGAGGAAAAATAACGACAATTTGGGTAAAACCATTAGCATTGATTGTGGATATTTTTTCTGATAGATCAATTGTTGCATAATGGAGATGATGTCTGATTAGCTCTAGTGACATTTGGAGGAGGAGAGGAGAGTACCTACGCGTACCAAAGGATTCAGTGTCACATACACACATTATCTAGTACTAGGTCAGGGGGTCAAGTACACGCATTTTTTTCCTATCGTCATCCTCACTCGCTTATGCGCATGCATGTGCAGGTGCACTTGGAGAGCCTTAGCAAGTCGAACAACCGGTTCCTTGAAGCCAAACAACCACGTACACAAAATATACCACTCAACTTCGCTTCCTTTTTCGCGAGTGCTGCGCAATATTATTAGCCACAACAAAATTCGCTGTGCAGTTTGGAGCTATATCATAATAATACTAATCATGTCTACGACTGCCGCATCCGGTCCCAGTCTCCATTCACAATCGCTAGCATTTATCGCATAAAAGGGCATTATAGTCTACTTATTCAATCCATTCATTCTAGATATTTTTTTACAAGCTCCATCATAGCGTGCCCGTCGTCTCAGGCATCGAGTGAGATAGGGGAGCCCAGTGTTGAAGAGTGCGCTGCGACTGACAAGGGGAATTGAGGAGCACAGGGTCGCTTGGCATTGGCACCCAGCGACTTTCCACGAGGGCCTTCGACGATACCGCGGCGCTGGTGCTAATGGGCGCTCTGTAAGCAGCCTCTGATTCCATTCTGACAACTCTCTCAATCACTCAACTCTGTAACTTGTCATGACGGTTAAAGTCGTACCTAGAAACGAACTGCCACCTCTAAAAATATACCTGCGACTTGGTCATTCGTCAAAGAAGTATTCGCTAGAATATAATTGCTGCAAGTTCTCGCGACTAATTAAATGAAGGTTGGCTCCAAGTGTAATAAGTCGAGCGTTGTACCTCACTCAACCTCATAAATTCGCGAGAAAATGCAACTGGGCACACACGCAATCTTGGATAATGAGACTATTTTTCTAGCGAACTCAATGCGAGGTAAAGCTTCCATTTCCTTGGTTCAAATCATTTTTTTGGGGGAAAAATTGGCCGGGGAACAAGCAGGAGTTATGAAGGGAAGACGAAGGATGCAAGAGATGCAATCAATCTTCGAGCTCACTGATGGATCACAGCGACGTAAATCGCTAGCGCTCTACACCGTCGTTGTTCTTATTCTAACGAAATAAATGACTTGAAGGAAGCTCGGCAAAAAGTGATAATAATTTGTGTCAGGGATCTTTTCAGGTAAAAATCATACTCGCTTGCATCTGATCTGTGGAATGATGCGTACTGAGCAATTCACACTGCGTCAGGATCACATTTTACATACAAAACTGATGTTCGCTTCTTATGAGCTCGTTGGAGGCTCGACACAAGAAAAAATGTAAAGAGTTTGACAGAGATGGCGGAGGCCACCATCATGTTTGGATATCAACAATTCTCCACACTTGCGTAATCGAAGTTTTATGTATGTCGTCGAGTTTTGCAGTAACCTCTCTCCCCAACTTTTTATTTGACCAATTGACTGACATAGAAAGTTAACGGGAGCATAGTCAAAGACAATCAAAGTGGAACTGCGATATCACCAGAGCTTGCATTTGGTGCAAGCAGAATATTGTATGGTTGTTTATGTATCATCCTTATCTATTCTACATTGTGTGGTGTGCTTATCTGAGCAGTTATGATACACTGATTGTGAATTCACTCCTTTGAGGTATCTGGCGATATTGAAGAATTGAAAACTGCTCGAGACGAATGGAGGAAAGTGGGAAGCCAACAAAGGCCCTGTGCAGCTCTTCAATTTGACCAGAAAGGCTGAGTACAATATCTTGCATTCTTACCACTCTCAAAGGTTGTATAACCCCCTTTCTAAACTGCTTCCTTATGTTTTGTAATTAGAATCTTAGAATCGTTTCAACTATCATAGCAACTAAAAATAAATATACAACAAGTATCTGTTATTGAGTGATTGACGATGGAGTGGAAGGACAAAGCTCTCTTTAATTAAAACTAAAACAACATGTTTTCGAAGCATATTACCTCCTTTCTTATGTTCCAGAATCTAACACATTAAAATTGTGAATATTATGCAATTGGCGATAATTAAAGCATGTTGGCATAAATTAAATTGACATAAACAAGTATTTAGATTAAAGTATAATTGGTGATTGAAGACTCCTAACGACACCTTTGTTCATTTCAAAATTATTTTTGACGGTTAAGATTTTCTGTAATACAATGTTTATAGCTCATTCCATTTCCATGGGACAGCAAGTCAGCATGGGACGCGGCGTTTACTTGTCTCTACCGAAGCGTTTCGGTATCGAACTAGGGAATCCTTGACGCAAAGTGTCGAATGCTTCGTCACTTATCTGAAAAATCAATTCATAAAATGGCATAGCCAAAATAATTGAATTTAATTGAATGAAAATATTGGCTTTGGCAATAGTTTGCTTTCAGCAGGTGTTGGCGCGTCATATAGGATATGCACATAGGTTATACCATTAAAGTGTGCATACTTATTTCTGTAATTAGTTACAATTAATTAGAGAAATATTGTATTAATTTTGGAGGCTGTGGGGTGACTGGTGACTGGAGAAGGTATAGCTGGATCCACTTGACCCACTTTGCGTCTGCATACACCCACGCAGAGACAAGAGACAAAGAGAAATCGGAGGATCGGTCAGTATCGGAGCATCGCAAGCAGCAGAGCAAGTGTGTTGGGCTGATGTAGTGCTCCGTGCTCACAGTACCCCACAAAATTGTGGGATATTTGAGAGGGTTGTTTGTGAAGAGGAGAGAGATAGCCGCAGTGAATCTATTCCGTTTCACCTCAACTCTCCTCTCCTGCATTTCTTTTCTACGCCTTAGCTCACTCCACACTCACGTCGTCCTCACATCCACCTGATTTCTGGAAACATTGTTTGTTTACTTCCAACCAAGTGTCTACCGAACACTGGAACACCTGCAAACCCTCTCCATCATTTCCTGAAACATTTGGGTAATTATACATTGTACCATCTTTGTCACTTGCTTGAGCTCACAGTTCACAGTTACAACGGAAAGCAATTGTGAATAGATCAAATCTAAATCATAAATCACCACCTATTCTCTACATTAATTCATAATTATTCTTTTCAGTTTTAGGGAAGGAGTTATCGCCAGTGCTGACGAGTAATCCCATTAAGGAAGTACTGAGCAGACTTTCAACTTTGACAATTTTGTGAAGGAGTTAGAGAACGGCTGCTCCAGAACCATACGCAAATCAGCTGGTATGTACATTCCACATTATCTCCATTCATCAGTTGAAAGTTAAATGTTGAATGTAATTGAACAGGGTGTGAATCTAATGTCGGTTTCTTATTATTATACAATTTAATTAGTAGATTTTGGAGCTGCGTCATGTTGCGAGCTACAATTTGTCGAGCGAGAGGCTCCCTCTCAGCTGTTCCTGTTTACACGTCGTCAGCCGCCTCCTACCACACGTCCCCATCCCGTCTCGGCTACAAGTATGTCAATAGCGAAGAAGTGGACATGAGCTTCAAAGCTCTCACAGACAGGGCAGCTACTACCGTTTTCTGGACAGAACTCTTTGGAGGTAAGCCCTCGGCTCTCATTGTACATTCATGGATAAGCTGGGACGGATTGTAACCTGAGTGATGTTGGATGTGCTTGTGCAGGTGCTGGAGTCACACTTGCCCATCTTTTTAAGGAGCCAGCAACGATAAACTATCCATTCGAGAAAGGTCCACTGAGCCCGAGATTCCGTGGGGAACACGCGCTGAGGAGGTATCCTTCGGGGGAGGAGCGCTGTATTGCGTGCAAGCTCTGTGAGGCAATTTGTCCAGCTCAAGCAATCACAATCGAGGCGGAGGAGAGAGCAGATGGGAGTAGACGAACTACCAGATACGATATCGACATGACGAAATGTATTTATTGCGGATTTTGTCAGGAGGCCTGTCCTGTCGATGCGATTGTGGAGGTACTGTAGAACTAGTCTAGAATTAAAATTTAAAAAATAGGATATTGGTGGATTTATATTATATAATGGATTTTGTTCCCTGCAGGGTCCTAACTTTGAATTCTCGACTGAAACTCATGAGGAACTTCTCTACAACAAGGATAAGCTTCTTGACAATGGAGATAAGTGGGAACCAGAAATAGCTGCAAATATCGAAGCAGACCATTTGTATCGCTAAGTACCTTTCTTACGTAATTAAAATAGGGCCTGCCTCCAAGCGAATATCCGATGCAAACCATGCGAATATATGTTTGTTTTCCTTTGGTGAGGTGGCATGGTCGCTCGTAGTCCGTGTAAAATTGTAAATTTATAGTGTATTCGACACAACTCGTGTCTTGAAATGAAAGCCATGTACTGAAGAATAAAGGAAACTGAGTCATTACAACAAACTGTTCAAACAAACGTGTTATTTTTTTATTTTCCTGTTTTCTTTGTATCTGAATGATCAGTATTCACCGCTCAATGTGAGAATCACTTTTTAGTTCTGGATGTGTAAACTTAAAGGTAAATAATATATCGATAGCGACGACTTTGAACGACTGACACGACTTTATTTTTCTTTACCACAAATTGGTTTATGTGAAGTAAACAATTGGGTATTGGAACGTAAGCCACAACTTGTACAAGAACGAGGACACAAAATTCCGAAGCTGCGCCAGGGACAAATACTCAATTATTCACTTCACTTGCCCTTGACCTACGCGCAACAGCATAAAATAAGCTAACATAATATAGAATATAGTATGTTTATAGTACTTTAGTATCGGTATTTCTCAAAAAGTCAGGAATGGTGCAAAACAGTTACAGTAATCATAGCGACAACACTATTGTATATATAGCCACAGAAAGAATGCTGCAATGCCCTGTTCCGTTCTGCTCAGGTTCGCAAGTCTCCTCAAAAAAAATGTTCTTATCCGAAATGTTCATTGTAAAATTATTGATACACTTATTTCATCTCCTCTTTTTGTCTTCTCCTTCGCAGCGCAGTTTCCTCCTTCTACACAGCGCCCTCAAATGGAAAAAGTGGCAAAAATGTTCTCTTTTTTTGTTACAAGAATGCATGGAACTACTCCTCTATACCGCTTATTTCGATCACAACAATCGTCAGTAGTAATATTCTCACTTACAAACTACATTCTACATTTGGTTGTGGGATTCCCCTCTGTAAAACAAAAGATTCTAATCTGCGCTAAAATAATATTTCAATCACTTGGTTACCATCCCCCCGCAACGTAGCCTTCTCCCCTCTGGTCTGTCTTCGGTGTTGTCTGTTGAACTCGCGCTTCCGTTAAAACGGTCATGACTTCAATTTCGCCTTCTCCTTTGTCATCCGCTTGTGGTAATGCTGAGCCATGGCGTTGATGATTGATATTACAAAGTAGATTACCATTCCCATGACAAACTTCTCCAGGATTGACGCCACCATTCCACCCTCCTGCAAGAACAAACATATTGTAGAACTGACTGGAAAGGAAACAAATAAATATTCCTTTTCTTTTTAAATTCATTCTTACAGATGGAGTCTCAGACTCTCCTCGATTGTGCAATGTAGCCTTTTGATGGGTCATCAGTTCTTCAAACGGTCCACTAATAATGGGCCCCAGTTTTGGCACCGAGTGGAGCAGAAAGACCACTCTGAAATTCAAATTCATAATAATATTCAATTATTATTTTTGAAATACCGTTCCGAACTAAGCTTCTCTGGTCAAAAGTCGAACAGTCGAACTCACCGTTTCAACAACTCTTCGTTGAAAGCCAGGATCACAAAGGTCATTTGCAAGTGCACTTTGACAATTGCCTTCCCGATGACGGTCGCTCCGAAGAAAGTGGTGAAAGGGACTAGAAAATGTCCGCATGTAATGCCAGCCAAGTCGAAGAGTGGGTTTGGAATCGACGCACACGCAAGAATCCCCCAGAATCCTACTTTCTCCACGAGATCTTCCATCCAAAACTTGCCTCGTTCCATGAGACTCTGCAAAATAAAAGCCAGATGCTCGACTGTTATCACAACCCTCAGGTCTGGAATTGCATTTTAAATTGGATGGTGGAATACAAACCAATTTGGCTGGGTCAAGGCGCTTCTTCCTCTGAAGTAGTTGGGTGAACTCTTCCATATCCTCGTCATCCGCCATGCCAGAGATGCGAGCGGCACGAGCCATGAAGTAGGGCGGCAGCTCACCTAAAGCCGTCCCAAACCCCCACATGAGTGACTCCCACCGTATCTTCCCAATAATGTCCGACACTGTAATACCATCAGGATTGCTTTCGTCAGGACAAAGCACCCTGCAAGAGCGGAACGCCCATCCCATTAGCATTCCTTTGAAATATGTGAAATATGAAGAGGGAGAACATGTCTAGCGCAGTGGTGAGTGACTTACTGATCAGGGTAGGGCGGGCGAGGGAATTGTACTGAGCCGCATTCCTGTGCAGCAAGCGTGACCTTGGCAATGAACGGGCCTAAATAGAGGAGAAAGGTGTGTAGGCCAGTGCCGAGACCGACAGATGAGAGAATGCCTAGAAAGACCCAGTACGAGTACCAGGCGATGTCTTCTTTAATCTGAAATGAGCAAAAACAAGAAGAGAGAAAAGTGAGCACTTTGTGTTCAAGGAATACGGCAGGTATTCCTTAGGACAAGTTTTAGGCCAAACTTGTAATTGTTTTAAACCTTTATCGACTTGGGGTCTTCCTTAAGTAGCATGAAATAAAGACCGTAGAGAATTCCAAGGAAACCTAGAAGAATTAGCGCCCGCCTATATAGAGGTATCGATCGTTTTCTTGGATCGTAGAGCGACATTGCAAACCTATCCCTAGCATCTACTACAGAGCATGGAATTTCTCGAACGAAGTAGTAGAGGGTTGTGAAAGGCCTCCGCCAGATTGTGATCTTGGACCGGTCCTCATCCAAACTGCTCGCCGACGCTGACGCGGAGAGCGCCGATGAGTTTGTCTTTTTCAACTTCTTCTCGCCACTCTCCTGTCGCACTCTCTGAACACTGCTGTTGATATGGTGACCATCCATCTCGGCGTCTGACGAGCTGGACGTCTTCGACTTGCCCCTCTTCGTATTGTTGTTCATATTGCGTATCTGGTGCGCTTTCTCCTCCTCCCGTTTCAGCTCCTCTAGTTTCTTCACCTGTTCCCACCACAAAAACAAGGAAACCACCATTAGTCACACTCGACCGTCTCCCCCGACATATACTCAGTTACTAATCTAACACAGGCACGATACGACAAATTGAGACAAATCTCTTCCAATCATCCAAATCAGTCAACTAATACTCGAAACTAAATTTCGAAGCAAAATCAATACAGCAAACATTACGCAACATCAAACAAATCTATTAAAAATCAAAGGCATGTGTAGAGTACAGTAAAACTCAAGTAAATACCACAACAACACAAGCTAACTTAACTAGCAAAATATGAGCTCCGTAATTCGTCTTCGCCTCTAACAAAACCTCCTTTCTTATCCTAGATTTGCTATTTGCTATAATTCTTAACTCGAACTGTCAACGTTTCCACTCAAATCTCAATACCCTTGTCGTAAGGCCGAGTTCCACATCGAAATCACAAGCCGTGCACTTCATTCCTTCCCCTTCCTAAGCTAATTGCTGGTGGCTAGGTCAAAGTCTACACGTTTTTGCCGTGATTTCGTCTAAATTCCCATTTATGTACCTAGCTTACGTTCACGACAAAGGAACTAATTTCGTTTCAATCGTTTGACAGGATGCAGTGATCAGATGATCAAGTACTTTATGCTGTCTCTTCGCGTTCTTTTGCCTATCTTAAATCGCTATATCCGTAAATATGGAGTATGGATCGACTGAAGTTAAGAGATAATTATGGAGAGAGTATCTAAATACGTTTAAGGTCGCAACAGTTATGCCATGATTATATACGCAGTTCGATAGCATTCATGCCATACTTACGATTAGCGCACGGAATATTTACAGAATAATAATTTGTTGACTTTGACTCCAGCCATTCATTTGTAGATGCGCTACAGAGGTCTCGAGACGTCGACTGTAAATGATTCTTAGGTCAAAGCCACATTCAGCTTAGCACAGTCCTACACATCAATGAACGAGCGATAAATACGGCTGCTCAACACAACTCCTCACACTAATTACCGATATTATGAGTCATGAATTTGTATGAGGTTTACTTGTAACAGAACAGAGAGCTATTAGAATTTAGCATCCGTTCAAATGACACAAATGATCCCAAGTCTCGACAAATGACTATCTTCTTTTCTCATGTTGACGAGTATTTAAAGCTTCTTATTCGAAAGAGCACATAATATCTTGATTCATGTACGTCACATGCATCACCACGAACGTCGTCGTGCATCTAAAGTCAACTCTTGTGTTCTTGTCCAACCTCAACAAAGAAACAATTATTAGAGTAAACGAAAAGGAAACCCATTTTTCAACGATCTGACTACTGCAAATCAAAACAAAATTCGTATTACAGGCTTCGACGAGGTTAAAAAGCGCAACAAAACGACATTTTATCCAAATAAGTTGAGAACGAGGCAAAAAGAAGAAAGGAGCAGTAAAAGAAGAGGTGATAAAAAGAGAGAAGTGAGCAACGACATAAATAAGTATTAATTAGTTTATCCAATGACCATGGCTTGTTGTGACCCAGTGGGTCGAACGCCTCGCTTTCTCAACTCCCATTTCAACTCCTCCAGCTCATTCCCCTTGGAATTCTTCCTTTTCTTAGGCATTGTTAATAGCAAGCAGAGATCCCAGCTCCTCCACCCTCACCCCTCCAACCACCAATTCGTCCCACTCTAAGTTATTGACAGGATGCTCGGAGAGAAACTCCCTCTCAACTAGATTTACCATTTAGCGTCTCACGGAGAAAGGCAATCATTCAAAATTCCTGTATTCCAACAACAACACAAGAAAAACATCGCACTCCATTAATACTTCTCCTACATCTTCATTGAGAACAATAAAACTGCGCAAGTGCGGATATACAATGTTACAACCCCACGCGCGTGTCCATGGCCTATGGCCTATAACACCAACCCAACCCTTCAACCTACAAAAGAAACTTGGAGAAAGAAATGTGCACCGACTGGACAATGAAAAGTTAGAGAAAGGAGTCAAAAGGATATCGTACAGAAAAGGGAGAAAAACTTGGCTGCGCTACAACTAGTCTCACATCCAAATCCCTCTACGACCAGAACCGAACCCAATTAATCGCCCACCATTTCTTCGTAGTTTGTACAGCTCTGAAATAAGAGAAGGAAGAAAGACAAAAATAAGAAA
>JAQFZW010001976.1:0-20925 GCA_034687055.1 Heteromurus nitidus
CCTAATCTCCTTTTTCTTTGGTCTCTCTGCAGATTCGCAACTAAGGAGTCAGCCACTCACGCCATCGTCGCTGTACACAACACCGAAATCAATGGACAGACAGTGAAATGTTCGTGGGGGAAGGAAGCCGGAGACCCAGCCAACGTGTCAAATCAAGTCTCCACTGTAATAACCAATACTTATTATTATTCTACTGATTTTTATACATTAAACTTCTAAATATTATTTAATTAGGGATGTTCTCGCTAATGATATTAATAATTGTATATTATATTTTCTTGTTTTTTTTCAGCAACAATATGGTTATGGTTCCGTTGCTGGCACACAATATCCTTACTATGGTCAACAGATGGGTTACTGGTATCCTCAAGGTTATCCTGCTACAGCCCAAATGCAGAATCAGTTTCTTCAGGGAATGCAAGGGTATTCATATGGAAATTTTGGTTATCAGCAGGGTTATATGGGGTATGGGAAAGAAAAAAACGCATTTAACAAATAGATAGTGATGTGGGTAGCGTTAGTTTTGTTTTTTTTACAAATAGCGATGATGAGTGGAGGATATGTGTCGAATCACGTTTCGAAATTTGTTTCCCCACAGAAATGTTGGAGGTATGCAAGGAATGACCAGCTGGGGCCAAGGAATGACTGGGGGTGCCGCTGCTGCTGCAACTCAACAGATGACAGGAGCCGCCGCTCAGAATGCAGCCGCTGCAGCTGCCGCCGCAATTCAACAGCCAACTGCTGCCGCTGCGGCAGGAATGATGGCTGCTGCTGCATATCCAATGCAGCAGTTCCAGGTGTGAGGATATTTATAGTAGCCAACGATTGATTGAAAAAAAATTGCTGACCATTAAAAAACACTAAAAAAAATACCACAAACACATTGGTCAAACAAGTGTCGTTTATATATGACTACAAAAAAAAGTATATATATATTATATATATGTATGTCCTTGTTTTTGAATGTGTAGGCGCAGTGACGTTTAATGGAGGCTTAGACTGATGTTCCAGTCATTCTTTTTGACTCGCTGAGTTTTAAATTGATAAGTTCATCGCAACTTCTGTAGTACAGTACGGGGATAATTTAAACAAAAACTATATAGGGAAATCAATGATGGAAGCGATTGAGTTTGTGTGTGGGTTAAGGGGGATAAAAGGTGAAAAGAAAAAAAAGATTTAGGAAGAAGGAAAAGGTTCGGAAACGTCTTGTAAATAATTATACTTATTACTGACTACAGTACACTGATTGAGGATGATGCTATAATTTCATGGGAGAATTGAAACAGAAACCAGAACAAAAAAAAACACGACGACGACACAGATTTCACGAGTAAAACTTGACAGCACAGAAAATTCAATTTGTTGTTTGTAACCATTGCCAAGTTTTTCTCTGAAGAGACTAAAAAGAAAGAGAGAAAAATCGTTAAGTAAAACAAAAAAAAAATACTTCGACAAATAACAAAAAAAAATAACTGAGAAAAGGGAAAAGTTTTGAGAATTTAATGGAGAAAAACAGTTTACAGAAAATAAGTTATTTATAAAAAATTATAACAAAAAAAATTGAAACCTGCTGCTTCGGCGCATTTCTCGAAAGACATAATGGGATTTTAGTGAAGAGCTTCCGTTAAGGGTTGTTCTTCGATGGAGATCCAGAAATCTTTTTGTTGAAATAAGTAATTTCATAAGAAATGCTAAGTTAAGAACTAATTCTAAGAAGTACTAAGGATCTAGGATAAGTTTATATAAAATACAATGTGTAATTATTGTGTATATTCGTACGTAGGATTACTGGAAACAAGCAAACATTGTACATATAGAATATGCTTATCATATATGCATATGATAAGCTGTTACTACTACTGTGTGCGGCTACCCAGAAAAAAAACGTCTGTAGGTTCTTAGGAAGGGTTTCCGTACGAAATTTTCTTTTGGTGGAGAAAAGAGCAGAAAAAAGTTGTAAGTTTAAGATGATTTTAGGTTGTCAATCAAAGGTTGACGTCTTCGTTAGTGTTATAATGAAACAGTTGTCAAGTCAACAACAAAAGTTGTTTTTTGTCATATTGGCCGATCAAGGAATTTTTTTTTTTGTTATTTGAGGGATTCCCTGTAATATGGGCCTGTATTTCCTTTGTGCGGAGAATAATGTGATTGAATGAAGGCAGCAAAAAAACCAGTAATCGTATAAGCTTACATAAAGTAAGGGAAAAAATAGTGAGAGAGGATGATGAGGAACCGACAAAAAAAGCGGAAAGTATGGACATGAGTTTGATTGAAATTAACTTAAATTTTAACAAAAAAAATCTCAACAATATTCGTGATCGCGACTGAGGTGAAGGATGATGAGCATTAACACGTTTCTTACCATTTAGTGTGTAGCTAAGATATCTGCGCGTGCAAAAGCGTGCCACACATGTACTTGTGTAGCCATGTAGACAAGTAGATGAGACTTACATCACCTCAACAACTAATACGTGAATCGCGAATATCTAATCTATACGAAAAAAAAGTGGATGATGATGACAATTTGTTTAAGGTGACAAACTTTGTAATTTGTATTTTGTCTGTTCAATCGTGAGTTGAGAAAAAACATATAGCCCATGAATGATGTGCTTCGACGTCCTCGTGAATACCTGTGTGTGGGTGTCTCTGTCTTTGTATCCAAAAAAAAAAGAAAACATGTGTGCGTTGAGTGGTTATCAAGTGTCTGTGGGCGAAAAAAACACGTAAAACTGTACGATACTGATAAAAATGAAGATACTGAAAAAAATCACTTCGATGCTTCGTTTTGATAACTGTAGAAAGGTTAGAATAGGAAAGTAATAATTGTAATATATAAATTGTAGGAGCGTGTTTGTAAAACGTAAAATTAGTGATAAGGCGAACAAAGGTAAAAATACACACGTTAGATTAGAGAAATGACTGACACTGTGAGTGTATGCATGAATACAAAAAAAAGAAAAATAATTCTACATTGAAGGATTCCACGACTGAACATCTTGCGACATATCACCTTCTCGAACGTCTCACCTTTTGACTTATAACTAATTTGGTGGCGAACATTTGAAGTACAGAACATCTTAAACTCCGACTTTCATCCTAAACTTTCGACAGGAGATAGTCGATTGTCCAAATCTAAACTTACTTTTTCATAATGTTCACATTTTACTACTGTCAAAAGCTGAATCGAAAGTGATGTTGAGTCTTCTGTTTCACATGTCATGTTACGTTATGAATGTATTTCGTATTTACAATTGAATTTGACATTTGAGACGAGTATTCGACATGGCTTCCTCAGTTTTAGCCAGTGCAAGATGCGATCACTAGACCTCTGAACTACTATACAAGAGTTTAGTTTAGGGCATTTGCATATTCTGTCGTGGTGATAAGATGAATTGTCGCAGGAGGATGAACTGCCTTAGGATGTTTTGTCGCAAAATTGTGTGTGTGTCACAAATGATTTGTCTGGAAATGATACGTAGCAAAATGTTCCTTTGTCACCCTTCATGTAGAATTATTGTATTCTGTAAATTATTGTTGGTCTCCTGGTATGAGAATATAAAAAAAACAGTGAAAACAATCCGAATCGGTATCCCTGATCGTCATTGTTATTCGCTCATTATATAGCAAGATTTTTTTCTGTGTACTTTTCTTTGACGTATTCATCTCAAATAGAAAACTACAAGAAAGTGTCCACTTGCAACTTTTACGCTGCTCCAGTTAAGGTCCTCATGGATGACCAATATTATGACATTCAAAATATTGCTCGTTTTTTAACTTACGAAAAAAAACATCGAGAAAGGTAGTGAATATCATGCCCGATATATAAAAAAAGAAACAAGATATCTATGATACTCTGTGTTGTAGAAGTAAACCTTTTTTGGCGAGATTGGAGAGAGATGATTGTTTTGTGTAGTCAGTGCAGTTCTGTTTTTTCAGTGCTGTTATGTTGAAAGCAAAGTATGCGTGTGTGTGCACAGTTATCCAGTAATAATGATGATGCACCTTCTCCATTTCCTCTTTTATAACGTTAGGTGGAAATTTTTTTAAAACTGGTTTGGTCCGTGTTTTTTGCTGGTTCAAAACGTAATTCAGTTTTAGTACTAATTAACTGTAAGTGTTTCTGGTGTTGCACACTTTTTTGATGAGGCAGCAAAACGCCAAGTATGTGTATGTGCACTTGTATTATGTAAAGCGAAAAATAATTGCTCGTTTTTTAAGGGAAAACGAAATTTTACTTGTGTCAATTAGGTTCGCTACATTTCTGACACCTGGTGGACACTCAGTTGTTAAATTGTTTTTTATCAAACTTAATTGTGTGAATCAAGAGAAACTAGAATACTAATGGTAACAATTTCTGTAAGTAGCAGCGACTGTGAATGTATGTAAAATGATATTGGTGTGGAACCTAAATGTCGCTTCCACTGGAATAAAAGCGAAATTGTCAATTGTTATAAGCGATGAAAAAGTAAATGTACTCAATAAGAATATGCGGAGAATAAATGGGACAGTTGAAAAAGGAATGGTTTGGAAGACTCTCGAGTTCTCTGAAATTTATTAAAATGCATATTTTATTATGGGCCCAAACGACGCATATCGGCATAACACACATACATGGATTATGACATTGTTTAACGTCTTAAATAGTTAAAAGTGGAAATACAAATGAAAAACAAAATGGTCTTGATCCAAGGTACCTGTTAAATCATATTTAAAATGCAGGGATATGGCATCCATTTTATACTAAACTGAATTGATCTGAACTGAAGGCATGAATAAATTTATGAATAGTCATCCACGATAAGGCACAATGTTACAATGAGAGCGCTGTCTACCCCAGTCGCAATCTCAATAATGTAGTCATCCACGGTTAACTTGCCGGAGGTGGTTGACACACAAATCCTCGCAATCAGGATCCCTCCCTGCTTTGGCTCTCCCAAGTACACCTTGAAGACTCCCTTCTTGCGATATCCCTTCAGAACGATGTGTCTCGAGGTGCCGTGAATAGTATCTTGGAAGTCAACAGTGAGTTTAACTCTATTGGCCCCATTCTCCATTCTGCATTTCCAAATTTTCTCTCTTTCATCCGCCCACACGTTGAATCGTTGTCGGAATCTGAGGTAATGTGATTTAAAACTGATCACTGGTGCTTCCAGCTCTTCTGCTTCCAGTAATATTTTTCGGCATCGGGGAAAACGAATTTGGTTGTAACATCTGAAAATGGTGTCTCCGGTCTGCATGCAGGTGACTTTACTATGGTTTTGAGAGAAGAACAGCATCCCCTTCCGAACTCGAAGGTGTACGGTGTCCTTGCCACAGTGGGAATATACTGTCGCGCAGATCCTCTCCGTGATTGGTGGAATGCTGGCTGTGAGTACGTAAGTGGATGGGTCCACTAACCGCTGATACATTGCCATTTTTCTAAATATCCAATTTACTCTTATCAAATCTACAAGAAAAATAGTCACATAGTTACATTCCTTCGTTAGAAAACAAAAACAACACATTAAAACAACTTTCGAGAATTTGGGATACTTATCGTATTAAACAAGAACTTACAATTTTAACGAACGAATGTTGAAAGTCTCCTTTTACAAACCACAACTTGGAACATTAGAAAAGTCTATGAAAAACATAAACAAACATGCGAAATTACTATCAACATTCATGAATGATATTTCTCTTCAGGCATTACTTCCCTTCCGAGAGAACAACAGGAAGAATACATTCGTATTTTACGTCGCATTTGTAAATAAATATATATCAGTTTTCTTTAATCAGAATCCTGTAAACTCAATATTTTGTTGACAGTATGTTTTATGTACCTTCTCCAAGAATACCGTTGTCGAACTCTTTCGTTCCACCCCTCCTCGTCACTGGTCTCCACGTCAATGTACTTCCAGCTCCCAATCTGACCTGGCTCCCCCCAATAGATCTCCACTATCAAGCTAAGTCCTAGCACGATTAAAAACAGGTACATTCGATAAAGCAAGTCCAAATCCATGACTACAAACTAATAGTTAGCGATAATTTTGAATTGCACGATCGAAGCACATGACAAAACGAACAAACAAACAAAAACAGGGGTTTAAAACTGATTGTTATAATTACACAGTACAAATACATGAAGCTAAGAAAAGAAGCTAACGAAAAAAAAGACGTCAAAAGTTGTATACAAAAAAACTCGGCCGGTGTTCGTCTTTGTATCCACACCGAATGTAACAGGTGAACTTACGATTTACAAAGTGAAAAGTAGGTGAAAAGCAATTAGGATATATTCCCAGAATTTGAATATAGAATGTTTCTTTGCGCAGGTACAATGGGACGTGGTCCGCTCGCACACTGACAAAACTGACTCGAATGTGTGACAGCGAGCCCCTCGAAGAAGATGACGACAAGTGACAGTGTCGGTGGCCGGTGCTAAAATGGAAAATGCAGCTGAAGTAGTAAACTAGGACAAGACGCTTAACTTGTGCAGCAGCATCATCTTCAAAGAAGAGTTGTAGGGTTTGCATTTATTTTTGCAGGGATGCTTGCATATGAATGTACATTGTGTAATTAGGGGGATACGATCTGTGTGTATTGCTCTTATTGCTCTTCCACACTAGCATATAATATCTTTGTGGGCATGCAGTCTCGAGTGTCGCCTGGAATATGGACAAGGGTTTCGCAATGTTTAGATGGAGTGATGGAGGGTAACTTATATACATTACGGAAAGTGCATAACTGACTCATATTGTGTATATCTGTAACTCAAAAAGGATAAAACTTTTCCAAAACTGTCCATGCTATTTTGCCGATCCGTATTTCAGCATAGTGCTTGATCACGCTCTCTTCAAATGATTTCCTTGAAATTTGAGCATGTGTCTGAAGGATGACATAATTGCTAAAAAAAATAATAAAATAAAAACGAAAATAAGTATTTCTGAATACAGATCCGTGTGAAGAACTTGAAGTAAGTGTGGATCTGGTTCAGTGACGCATCCCGGCCAATATTCCCTGAAATATGACCCTTAAAAAGTCTCATGTCTTGCATGGCTCATGTGGTTCGATGACATCGTTAAACATATCGTATCGATTTATTAGTTCGATATTACGTCCTAGGATCAAAGTCCAAAGTTAAAATTAATGCTTTGATATGTAGACACACTAGAAATATGATGTTCACTAACTACGCCCAAATATATTCGATGGGTACTGATAATTATGTGGTATTGGCTGAGGAAGGGAGAATGTAAGCGAAGAATCATCAAAAATTGTCAGGTTTTTTTAAAAAAAACCTTTCTTTGTTCCTTTGTCTCTTTCCGTTCTGCTACGAATATATTTAAATTGGCTGCATCGATTGACATAAGCACGGGTATTAGTGATGGGATCATCATGTTATTTGGCAAACATGTATGTACCACTTCTTCGTTTCTAATTTATCAATCATTGTGAGCACGGAGGAGCACAGTTTACACCGTGTTGAGGATAGATATTACATAAAAAATGCAAGACGAAACACTAGATTTTATGCATTGGCATTAAGATTATTAATGTAGTCTTCACCGTGAGAATGAATTGATAAAAATATCCATCGACAGAAAAAGACGCTATCGTCGTAATCTGGAGAAGATTGCAAGTGTTCTTATATGCCTGATAAGAATTATGTAGACATGTAATAGTCGTCTGTCACAAGCGCAAGACGCATTTCCTTTGATAAGGAACAAATGATAGATTATTTTCGGTCGTTTGTGTGCAGTGAATGCAATCGCGTGCACTAATGTGTCTGAATATTTTCTCTTCCAGTATCAAGTTGTCCTTGTGTTTCTGCAATGGTAATAATCCCAATGGTAATGGAGCCCATCGAATAAGATGGTATATACATATAACCTTGATGTGTATGATTTTGCACACAAAATATTATTTGGAAGAATTCAGACGGAACTTTTGTTTGTGTCCTCATGCATCATGTTCCCACGGAATGATTATGTATTCGTTGTATCAAATTGCCATACTTTCCGTCTGCGTCACCTCTCGCAGACTCAAGTGACATTAAAATGGGATTAGAGTTATTAGACTTTTTCGCAAAAGACGCACCGAGCTTGGGTATAAAATGAATATGATGAAATTAGTTCACGATGCTATACCACACGAAATGACTCCTCCGGAATAGTGTTCGCAATCTCCTTTTGGGAAGAACAATGAATGTAATGATTTATTTGTCACAACTGATAAATCGAGATGGTTTAGTACATTTATGTTAGGAGACTCATTGCTTTTGCTTTTATGAAATCTACATGACATAATCGTCTACAAATTCATTACTCGTCGTAGTATACAACTAAAACTTGTATGATTAAATGTAATCAACTTAAATGTCATTTTACAAGTTACAGTTACAATTTAGCATGTTATTCATGTAAATAAATTTTAATAATAATAACTTGTGTGTGAGAAACACTCACGATCAGTGGCGATTGTAACATCGAAATATCCCAGTGAAAATTTCCTAATGGACACATTAACAACTCCTGGCCATTCACTGTGGGCAGAATTGGAAAATAATGTTTTTTTGAGATTGGTTATACTGGGGCACAATTGTATAGAGGTAAAATAGTAAAGCTTTACAATATTTGTCTTCTTCATTTGCTTTTTTTTGGTTAAACACCTTTTCTTTTACAAAAGGTATCCCTAAAAATCTCCCGACCACCATAAATACACATGACGAAGTTTTATTTTTCTCTCTTTTCTACATTTACTAAAAGTATGGTCAAAAAATTTCTTCTTCGGATAAGTATAATTAATATCAATATGTTGTTATTGAAAGATTACATAATATTGTAAATTGTCACGAAGAAAGAAAAGAGAAATACTCATGAGTGACTATATGTAAGATATATAGCGCCAGTTTATATATATTTCTTTCCGAATTTCGGTAGTTTTTCTCACGCTAACAGTAATAATATCAACAACGGTTTTTTTATTACACTTGTAGAGTAGTACTGTAGTTTTTTTATGTATGTAAGTACAAGAAACTCAATTCGAATATACTTTTCTCGGTTCTTATATTTTGTAAATTTCTATTACATGAATCTCATGTGCGTACAGTTCCATAAAAAATGTTTCTCTTGTCGTCGTCGTCGTCATTTAAAGTGAGAGGATTAAGGAAGAAGTGAGTAGTTGTATTTTATGTACAGATATACATACATATCTTTAGAAATACATACAATAATTGTCATTAATTACCTCGTACTTATTCTCATGTACATTTATAGTACCATGACGTTTTCATATATAATTATTATAGCAAATGTTTTTGCATTTTTTCCGTAGTGGTCATATGGTGATGATGAAATGTGGCGTTGTTGCTGTTTATTATTGTATTTCTATTACAGGAGATTCAAAAAATGACACTGTCAAAAGGGAGTAGAAGTGTAGTGAGTAGTAGAAGGAGCAGTTATTAGAAGTAGTATTACAAGAAGTAGTGTCACAACGGCGGCTTCTCCAATCCGAGAATATATATGCGAGTAAGGATTATTATACGGTTTCCGTTCAAAAGATGATCACAACACTGTGTCGAGCATGTCGAGAGACTGGCGAATCCCCTCGTCTCGGCAGCACCATTCCACCAACTCGTCAATTGTCACGACGCCGTCGTGATTCAGGTCGATTTGCTGCAATTCAAAGAGAAAAAAATATAATGAAAATAGGTTGTAAATTCTAGGTTTTAGAGGATACCTAAACGTTCGGGGTGAGTTGAGATGCGTCAGAAACAAACAACTCTGTTGCGGCTTTATAAAATTGGCAATATTTTTTGAGGATAAATCTAACAACATCTTAGTGACCACTTTCAATTTCTTTGGTCATTAGTCATTATCGTTGTCTGTTCATTTTGGTATTATTGGAATATACCTAATCTTTCGTAGCGCTATTCATCAACGCTTGAAATGAAACAGTGAATGATCGATTTTTCTTTCGAGTCTAAAACCTGTCGAGATCCATTTACTGAAGATCACTTAGACAATTTTTATCACCGCATAAACGAAGCTCAGCCGTACCATAAATCATTTCCGCTTTACAATGCACACGCATTCGATTCACTCATATGGATCTAGCTGTATTTTCAGCAAGTTCGCTACTCTAATCGTAAGGAGAATGGAAGTCTGAAGTGGCTTCTTCCTCACTTAATCCAAAATGTAATAATTAATGCATGGCAGTTTCTTCATTTGCTCGGTTTCCCGTATATTATGTAGACAAGGAACGATGTTTGCAGTATCAATCAAAGACGAAAACCACTCCATTAGGGAATGAGGTGATGGATTGACACGGATAATTTACTTTCTCAGCTTGCCCAGCACACTCTTTTTATACTTGATTCGAGGTGAATGTGTTGAAAGCATGAAAACGCTTGATGGAGCAGTTTCACGCCAACACCATTTTACCCAAATGGAGTGAATTTTAATTAAAATCGGATGCTAGTCTATTTTTAGAATGGTAGTCGTTGATTGCTTAGACTGGCTGACAGGTGTGTGTAGCGGTACAGGGACTAAATGGCACTCATCGTCTTTGATGAATCCATATAAAATGACATGCCATTAATTCAAAAGCGAGCATAAATGATAACTTTGAGTATTTGTACCATTATTTAATTTATCATACTCGCACTAATTTAATTTATCTCATTAATCAAGGGAAACACAAAAGAAACTTTTCTTTCATCATTTTCCTTTTGTTCCAAGAAAAGCATTTGTTGTTCTATTTCGGAATATAAATATGTCACACATAGCCATGCTAGTGGCTAATTGTCAATTTAAGATTGTTTTGTCACTGCATCGCCCTTTTTTTATTTGGCCGTGATTGCCACTTACTTGCAACACAGGCGTAAAAATATGGTTCATAAAGCGCTCACGCCGTCTTTCTCCAATAAAATAAAATGGAGTTCGGTGACATGGATAAAAACGTCCATTACATGAAAACAGCTTTATTCACAGGGGCTCACTTAAAATCAGCAGAAAGAAAACGAAAAGTTTCACTTTTCCTGTGAAACCAAATCCTAATCGAAACTGAGATAAGAGACGACATATATACTTAGCCTTTCGTTTATGTATGTATGTTTGACACGAGGACAGTGAGAAAGTAACAACTTGTTTCAATTTGATGGGAGCAATGATTCCAAGGAATTTTCGAGAGGAAACGTGGGACAGACGGTGCGGAATGCAACGTCACGTATACCAGCAGAGACCAGTTGGAAAACGAGAGTCATCTTGTTTGAAATGTGTAACTTAATAGATTCCAAATTTCATTTTCCGTCGTCATATCGTTCAAATTTCATGTTACAAAAATATATGTGTTTGTTCACGCATGAGAGGACAAACGGTTTGGCGATGATGATGACGATATGTTATGGATATCTTACATGAAATATCTTGTCGACATGCAGCTTGGCCGAGTTATCCTCAACCTGTGGCTCGGTGTGATGACCCAGCATCTCGTATATCGCTGTGACGACGTCCAACATCTCACTTTCCGTAATTCGTCCATCTTTATTCAGGTCATACAGTCCGAAAACCCACTGCAACTTCTCTTGAGTCGTTCCTCTTGAAACTTTTGATAGAATACCCAGGAATTCCTAGATTCAACACAATGACCACAAGAGTGAAAGCCCACATTTTATCACGACCGGCATTGATACAAATAAGATATTATATATGTGCGTCGCACATATGATATGATTCCTGGCAGCAGCTTGCCATTTCCTATCTCACGTTCCCTTTTCATATCGTCGTACATTTTTTTTCCGGAGGAAAACCAATATAATATATCTACGCACATACAAAAAAACGCATATACTTATTGATATATGGATGGAGAGTGGAAGGGATGTGATGTGGGTGTGCTGAAAACACTCCAACTCCAACAAACTTGTTTTATACCAGTTTAATGGAACTATCGGAGCCAAAAAGAGAAATACTTGGAGATGGTATCACAAGTTGAGAGAGAAAATTTCTGCTCTGTCGCCCTATATTCTCCTTTTTATAGCGAAGTTTGTTTTTATATATTTCTCTACCATATCACCACTATCTCTTGTTGAGAGTATAAAAGTACTGGCAAATGTGCTGGAGTTGCTGTAGTGAAGAGCTCTGCTCGAGAGCCTGTTGAAAGTTTTTCTCGTTACAGATTGCTTTCCTCATTCCATAATTTTTTTATTGGCTAATCATTATCATTAGTATCACGAAGATGCTTCATCTTCGCATTTCCTTCTTGCAATGGCACATCGATTAAATGCAGAAAGCTACCCTGCTATATACCATCATCATCCCTGACTCTCCTCCACCATGTGTGGTTCGGTTGGTGAGTTGAGACGGGAAAATAAAAGAAAGTTTACCTCGAAGTTGATTTGTCCGGATGAGTTTTGTTTAAGTGTGTTGAAGACATAGTGAGCATATTTGGTAGCGTCTGAAATTACATAAATGTAAATACTTGTGTTATATGCGAAGTATAGTAATTTGATTTGACTACAAAAAAAATTTTTAAGCGCAAGTAATATAAATCTTTGGTTCTTACCGCCTTGTGGAAAGAACTGGGCAAAGATATCTTTAAATGAATCTTCATCGACAAGACCCGTTGGACATTCCTACAATAAACGTTAGTAAAAAGTAGTCAATTATTAGCATTTATATCCTTGCCGAATTTGGTTGCAGATTAATCTTTCAAAGTACCTGCTTGAAACCCCTGTAAATTAGTTGAATCTCCTTCCTCGTGAATTTGGTTGTTTTGGCAAGTTTGTCCAATTCCTCTGGTCGGTAGCGGGTCACATGAAGATTCAGATCATCTACGTCGTCCTCTGGAAAAACAGAAATAGAAAAGTTGGACAATGTGTCGGAGTCAGTTGGTGCATGATGAGAAAGAGAGAGTGACGGACTTGAAAAAGAATTGTCTGATTGTTATCATCAGTAAACTCTAGTTGGCAAAAGTCCACTGGTGCAAATGTTTTAAGAGCGATGCAGCAAAAGCAATAAATAAATAGACGAGTTTCTTCAAGCTAATGTTATCAAGTTGCACATCATCAAAATCCAACTAATTTAAAGCGCATTCAACCGTAATATCTCAAAGCAACACAGAACTTTTTTTATAGACAAGATAAAGCGCCCATGCGAAATAAATATTTGATTATAGACAAATAGCAAAACTTGAACTTTGTGTCAGAACATAAACTCTACTCGCGTAAAATTTTGCAGCAAATTGCGTAATCTAGTGTGGTGAAAGCTTTGAACTGAAAAAAGCACGGGGTTGTGTTGTTCAACTCATTTTACGCAAAGTGCTTTCATGCTTATTTTCATTTTGACATTTAAAGTGAGTAGTCGTCTAGACAGTGCATTCCTTCAGCTAAGAATATTATGTATTTTTTTCCTTTCCATTTGCCATTTCCCTTTTACACACCGAAAAAAATTGAAAAATGTAGCTTTTAAAATTTGCAGCCATAGGATAGCTTAGCATCATCTTCCATTACAGTCACACCTACATTTTAACGTGGGATTTGTACTTGGAATTTCTATTGTGTGTTGATAGCAAAGTGGCATACATATCACGATCAGAGAGTGAAACATTTTGTGTGTACATCCGAATGCATGAATTTCCATTTGTAATCCATAATATTTTCCTTTCCAGCATGTGCATACATGTGGTTAGTCAGCTGAAGGGCATTCGCCAGTCACCAGTTGGGGAAAAGCACTGATTTCTTTCTCTCTTTTTTTCTCTGATGAAATATGTGATAGCTTATTATCATTCATCCAAAAAAGGAGCACGTTTTTTTGTGTGTGAGAAGCTTTTTTGCTCTGAAATATTTTGTATTGCGAGTTGAAATGGAAATGAAATGTTGGTTTCCTCTTTGTTACTGCTATGCATTATATGTTTTTCATATATTATTTTGGTTAAAGGATTCCATTTCTTCCCTTGTCGTGGTGCAGGCATGGAGGAGCACCATAGAGCGGCCACGTTTTTCATAAACATCGACAATCAGAGAGAGAGAGAGAAAGAGAGAAAAACGATATTTTAGGGGAAAGGTATGCATATTATAAGCTCTCCACTTGTGAGTGAAAGAACGTTAGCATAATATTATTATGTGATAGGTGGTATAGCAGATTGGTGCCAGATTTCAGCACTCGGTTGCACATAAATTTCACTATTAGAAAAGAAAGCTTGCATTGCTCGCTGAGGTTGTTTGGGAGGAAAGGCATCTCAAATCGGAGTGTGTGTTGTGTATCCACATGTTTACAATGGAACATGCTCCTTTTCTCCCCATTTTTCATCCGATATATGTATTTTTTCATGTTATTTATTGGTAGAAAAGTGGGAGACGAAGTGGAGTGAATATATGAATAATAACAAGGGGAATAGAGGAGGAGGAGGATAGACCTGAAGAAAATACCTACAGAGAAAATCGACGTGTTATGTTAGCTGGTTTGGTTAAAAAAGCACCTTTTTTCATGTGTAGCTTGTAAGGGAGAGCTCGTGAGGTGGAACTGCAGGAAAGCTCGTGTATAACTTTTCCCGTTCACTATGCAAAACTAAAACTAGCATGTAAGCATAGTATCAACGTGTTTGATCCTAACTTCAGATTTATGTAAACTGCAGTAGAATTAGCAGAGAAAACACACGTAATCATAATTTCGATAAGGAAGGAGGTGTTGCTACGTTGCGTACTGTAATTGTGAAACACGAGGTGTGTGAGGCAATGAGAGGAAACTGATTTGGATGATATATTTAAGAATTATTTGGTGAACTACTCGAAAGACATGTGATACGAAACATATCAATCCCAATAAAATCATACATAAATCGGCTCTGGGCAACTTTGAAAACCAGACGAAATACTGATCAAATGATCAAACTGGCTACAATGAAATTAATATTTAATATTTCTTAGATGTCGCTATTGTCCTGTTTGACGAATACTTTGAGCACAAATTTGTATGATCTTTTATTCTATATTGTTGATTGAAGTTCTTGCTTTGATTTCTGGACGAGGATATGGGAAACGCTCATTTTTTAAATTTTGATGGGAGAATGAAAGTAGTACGCTCATCTCATTTTACATGAAGCTGAAACACATAACAAAAAACATGCAATATGCTTGTAATTTGAATTTTTCAGTTGAAATGACAAACAGGTAAAAAAAACTCCGTTGCTGTTTTATCACTTTGATGTGTCGCAGCTTGGATGGAATGCTGAACATGCCTTTGTTGATAAATGAAACGGATTTCGCACAGATATACAAGTAATATTAGAGATTGACGACAAATCGATACCTAAAAATTCTGCATTTTATAACAACCGGTTCTTTTAATATTAGTTTTTACTGAACTAGATGGAGATGCATAATCAAAATCATATTTATTTAAACATTATCAAGGTAACAAGTACCGCCAGCGTACCATAGGCCCTAGCATTTATTTTTCTGAAAATCAAACGGAGGTTTACGCGTAAAAATTGATCATACATTACGTATTTCTCGAAAAATAATATGCAAATGAGCACCTAATTTGCATATTTTCGAAAATTCTTATACAAAATTTTCCCACCGAAAAAGCTATTTTTTATATTATCATTTTTCGAAATTATGCAAATTAGGTGCTCATTTGCATGTTAGGTAGCCTAGGGCGGTCTTTTTGTATTTAATTAACCCGTGTGAAATTTAACATGGCGCCTTTGTCGGAGGATAAAAATTTGTGTGAACTATGTATTTTATGGTTAACGTTTTATTTTCGATAGGCAAAGGGATGACATTTAAATATATGTATGTTTAAAACGTCTGCTAACGTCGAACAAGGATCCGTCGACGAAGGTGATGTTACATGCTCATCTGTCCATAAAATCTTTGAGGATAAGTAGTACATTAGTTGGAAAGCACATTAGTTGTAGAGATGTTTGAATATTGTGCTAAAAATAGCTAGTCAAGATTGTTTTTCTAAGAAAATCAATTTCCCCAAGAATGTGACTTTTTTCAATGAATTCTATACGAGCTTGCTCGTTGCCTTCTATTTCCAGGGAGCATTTTCCCTTAAAATAAAATACAAACACGCTATCAGCCAGCGAAGGAAATAGACTCTGGACTGGAGGAAGCAAAAAAGCAACAAACTATATCTTGCCCTTTTCCTGAGCCTTTCCCATGTCATCATCCATTTTTATCAACATCCATTTGCTAGCCATACCTCATACCTTATTTCAGGGTTCTCTCCCAAAAATAAATCCTTAGTCGACCTCGTCTACCCAAGTTTAATGTCTCGTTGATTGCCTTCCGAGTACGGGAGTCATACTGGTTATCACTCACAACCATGACCATCGCCATGTAATGATGATGGTATGCTTCATACTATATATCTCTCTTAAGAAGACAGGATGTGTAGGAGTTAACTTGTAATGTCAATTGTGCAATGTCTACACGAGGAGGGAGGAAGCACTAGGGCGAATGCACCTTTCTTACTACAACACAGTAAACAAACAAAAAAATGCCATTCGGAGACGACAAGATGAAGCTCATGGGGAAAGCAAGGAAAGTATGTATACATCTTGTCGTAAACTACGTATATTTTCCTTGTAACTCATTTTCCACCATCCTCACTGTCATCCAAGGATCTTTTCATAAAAAAAACTCCTACCAAAATGGAAAATTGCTGACTTATTGACATTGGAGGCCAGAGGAGAAGACGACGACAACGAGGGGAAGGGAATAATGCTAGAGGTTGAAGTTGACAGTAGTAATAAAAGCAGCACACACACACACATTGTACTCTAGTCTGCCTATATGAACCTCAATGTATTTCGTTTATACAAACTCCGAGGGTTACAACTAAAGGGAAAGCAGATCTTTGTCTCGAAGCTGGCTACTGACAAGACAGTAAAAGTGCAATGGTTGATGACAAAGCGAGAGACATGTCCACTGCCCACCATCATCATTTGTTATTTATTGTGATTACGAAGTAGACATTCAATTCGAGAGAGGGAAGCAAGTCCTGAGGTTAGCATGTCGTGGTTGGTCGTGATCATTGTGTCATCTTCTATTTGTTTCAATTGTGGCCATTGTTCTCTGGTCACGAATTACGACTCTATCCTTGAAAGACTAGCCATGCCACATCATCCAATTGTCTATATATTCGTTTTCTCACGCTACCGCATGGAAATGGTGTATAACAAAGTCAATGGTATTATTTATGTTGCTTTTCGCTTTGCACAGGAAATTGGAGAGACAAGGACAAGGGAGAAGCTGGAAAGAAAATTATTTATAGCACACCTCTACTCTCTACCTTGTCCCAAAGGCTTACTTTTTTGTTTCCATTCAATAATACTAGATACGTGTTGTGTATGATTTTTTTTGCTCTTGGGTGGGATATATATGTTATTCAGGAAATTTTCTTTGGTTTACAAGGGAGCAAGAAGTGACATAACAATTTTTATGTGAGGCGGAGACCGAATCGAGAACATCTCAGATTCGATTCGGTGTTACACAAGAACTAATCCAAATTTGTGAGCATGCTTTTGTTTTATTTTTAAGAAAAAGAAGTATTATTGAGAGGTGTAGGTAGGTGTGCAGATGAGTGCAAACTACTACGTGTGCTCTCTTCTTTTTTTAGTCGTGAGTTGCATGGTTGTGCACGTACGTACCTTTATACATCCCAGATAATACTTTTTGTGGATGAACTCACGCTCTCAATTGATATGGTGAGCTGTCTTGATTTCTGACAGAGAAACACAAGTGGTCTTGCAGTGGCTCTCTATATATTTATATACGTCCTATGTCGTTTGAATACTCAATTTTATATACACCTTCGTCGTGAAGTCATCGCATGAGCGCATTTCTTTCGCAATCATGGAGGAAACAAGAACGAATTTATGAGAGAGAAGGGAACTACGGCGAGAAAACAGTCAAGTGTATCGAAAGGGATGGAAAGAAAATACGGGGAAAATGAGGCTAGCGAGAAAAGGAAAGAAGTACGTACACCGGTACACCTCTGCACCACCGTCCACAGAGAGACACGCGGATAACGATGTATAAGGTCCTTTATTCTAACAACCAACGATGTTCAATTCAAAAGGGAATAAAATCTACATGGATCCTACTTTGTTTTTTTCTCCAAGAGATCAAAACGATAGTCTAGAGTAAGGAGTCATATATGGTCATATGTTACAATCCTATGAAAACTGCAGCGTATCTTGTACGAATATTTTCTGCTCTTGGCAATTGAGAAAGGAAGAGAATCTTAGGCTCTTGGTAGTATTCAACGTGGATATATACGTGGATTATAGGACTGACAAGACACAAATACAACAGGACTTCCACAAACGTTACTTTTAGTCAAGTACATCATCATGCACATTAATGTATTCTGAGAACTTGTGACAGACACTTGAAACAGGGGCACACTGTTGTTTGAAGGGAGTCGATGAAAATTCACTTTGAACGAGAAGATCAGAGTAACTTAAACTTGTGAAAATAACTTGGGGACGAGTTAACAAGGGACAAGGAAAAGTGGGGAATAAGTTAACTCACTTGGTTTTCTTCGAATAATAATAATAATAATATTCAGTTGGAAGCCCGTACGTACATAAATAAAACGGAGGATACACTATTTTCCGCTAACATTCCTCTGTCACTTTTTATATTCTTTTTTTTGCTAGTTGAAGTCCTCTTTCCTCTTTGTACAGACACAACGACCTCTCAAAATCGTAATAATAATCCACTCTTCTCCATCCTTTTTATCGTGATACTATGATTTTGTTGGTTGTGTGTGACACACAAGGATTGACGACAATAAGAGTGTACGTCCTTCGAGATAAACTTGGAGAAAGGAGGCTTTAACAAGACAAGTGTACTACGCTTTCTCTTTTCACCCACAATATAACAAGAATTCTCATGATTATACATGTCCCGGTTGGTGTTGGCGTGTGAACATATTATATTCTACTTTGACGATTCGAATATGACGGAGAACTGTGTGGAGAAGTTCTATATATAGCAGCACTTTGCACATGACAATAGTACAATTGTATCTTCATCAATAAAAGAGAGAGAGGAGGAAATGCGCGTGAAGTGAATCTATGGTTGCGACTGACACCGCAGATTTCTTTCCACAGATGACACAAGTACGTGTGTGTGCACAGCACATTCGCACGTGTATTTTTCAGTGGCACTGTGTGAACTATCTTTGTGTAATCTGTGTGAAGCGTCAAGTATTTTTTTTCTACTGTAATTTTTGTTCATTACATATCTTGTCTCTTTCTCTACAAAAGGCTCTACTTCCGATTTCCTTTGCTATTGTGTAACGATTTTTTTTTTATATTCCACTTGGAACGTTTGAACTTACAATACGAATATCGACTCGAGGGTTCTAAAAATATATAGAAAAAAAATCAACTTAGAGCGACATGAAAGGAAGTTGGGCTCGTCATTCGAGTCAGCTCCAAGCTCCAACAAAGACACGTCAAAGCTGATATGACGCGCGCGTTTCGTAATATGGAATAGATTGCTAGTTCACTCTCGCCAAAGAATGGGACATGTGGGTTATTGTGTTGAAGCTTCAGCGCGTTTAAAATTGGTCAGAGATTGAGGAAAATTGAAAAAATGGAGAAAGGGTATCAGTTTCACCAAGACTTCAAGTCGAAAAAGTTTCCATTTCCCACCAAGACTCTCCGTATGAAACTCGGTTAAAATAACATTGGGTTTTTGGTATGGGTCAACTTGCTTGATAGGCTTTTAGAGCATATTTTTTGGAGTCAACGGGGCGTGTACAAGATCCGCTGATGCGTCTCTTTTTGATTTTTATGCTTTTCGTAAAGAATTCTAATAGCCACATGCCGTACTGCTGACTTTGGTTCAACTTGATTTAGAGGTAATCTGAGAAATGTTATCGGACCAGCTTGAATCGATAAGTAATGGAAACTATTACCATGGCGTGCGTGGAACCTTCTCGCCATTCAAAATCAAATGAGCTGCAATCAGAGTTACGACAAAATAATAGCTCTGCAAACTGACAATAATAGCATGGCCAATTAGAGTGCTTTATGAAATCTTAGGTTGTCGCATGAATATCTGCACACTGCCAGATAAGGTCAAGGTGTTCGATTAAGAAAGTTGTAAAATAGTAAAAATCAATGAAATATGAAAATGGATGTTCAAATAAAATTCTTCCGTTTGTTGGATTAAACGTTAAATGGGTATTCACCAATAAATATATATTTCACGATTTAAATAGACACACGACGGATTTCTCAGAAGGGAGTTTGGTTACATTCGGAATTTAAATATTATTAGCATTGTAAAGAATATGGCTATCGTGTTCATTTTTCCGCTGATACGACGTTAATGGTACTGGCTGATTGCAAATGTGATACAAACTCAATTGTTAACAATTAAATATTAATTAAGGTACTAGGTTTAATGTTAGTTACATTGGCACGTGTATGTATTATAAAGGAAATGTACAACTCGAAAGACTACATTAACCTACTCATGATTTGAGGCATATTATGTATTGCTTGAGAAATGCTGATTATTCGCAGAGTTGATGATTGTCCAAGAAATATCCTTGTATTTTGTAAATCTTTCCATTGTCCATCGGGACATCCCATTTCGAAGGAATGTCAATGATGCAATTGCACTTTCGTCCGAAGGAAAAGTAGGTGCGCACGTAGTGCTATTGCTTTTATGCTCATATATGCGACAAATTGGTCACGCGCTACAAATTGTGTGCCAGTCGTTGAGTCGTGCCGTTTCCTGAGCCAATGCAATCAAAAGGCAATAATAAATATACATATTTATGTGAACGTCAGCACGTTCTTGACTCAAGCAGAAAATACCGTGCATACCTTTTCACGAGAGTCGTCATGCGTGGAAATCACCGTGGATCCAACATGAATACTTCATTTATGCTAAACGCCTGCTCTGGGAAA
>JAQFZW010001977.1:0-20924 GCA_034687055.1 Heteromurus nitidus
TTGTAAACGTAGCAATTTTGTACACTTCCGCTGTGAGTTAAGTAGGAAGCAGGAGTGTCGTCGTCATGTCATGCAAAAGCAAAAGCAAAAACTCACACACACACAAATCATGATGAGATATATCATGTCCAGCATCATAATGCATATGCCCCGATTAATTTCCTGATTAACTCGCTAAATGGCTTAAATTGCGTTGAATTGACGATCTCGTTGTAAATGAGCTATATCGGTTGTTAGTAGTTTGCGTTTACTTATTATTGCCTTTACCTCGTTATACGTGCATTTGTGTGTGGGTCGACGATCATTGTCATGATATCGTGTTCATGCGCTTCTCAACAACGCGTTATTAGAAAATGTGTAGTGGAACGCAAATGAGGATGTGACGAGTTTATTCAATTAACACACACATTATCTCCCAACCGTATTTAGCTCGTTGTGTTTTTCCTTCATCTCTGTTGTTTAAAATGCAGTTGAAAATGAGTGTTTTATATACGGACAATGTGTTCTCAAATGTTTCAAAAAATGCAAAACTTTTTTCTTCTTCAAATTTACGGTTTCAAAATACTCACTATCCCATACTTGTATGTATTCAAAAAATAACATTTATAAAAAATAAAATTGTTCGTCACTTCATCCAACATCCCAATAAAATCTAGAAAAAAGTATCTATATGAAGTGATCACATTAAGTGAGCACATCCTCCTGTCAAAAATGTCGCGAAACTTGTCTGAATGTGTGTGTATTCTCTCGTCTATAATACCGCACTTTCAGTGTCAAATTAAATTCGTAATTCGACGCGTACATGACATCTTTTTTATATAAATATTCTTTTTGAACTCGCCATTATTATATGCGTTTGATGGAGGAACTTCCCAAGTTGACGGCTTCCTTCACTTGAGTGTGGGGAGAGAGACTCGTCTCTTTCCTTCCTTCCTTCCTTTAAGAATCCGACACGGGTCTCTCTCTATATATTGCTTTATTTCTAGTTCTATGAACATGCTTGAACTTTATATTATTGCGTGAATTTTTTTTGCCTCAAATGAAATTGGCTTTAAGTGTTTTGAAATACACGTCACCGAAGGACTCTGACGGGATCAAAATCCATAGAAATTGTTGGACGGAATTAGTTTGTATGTCTTTTCTGCAATTCAATTACATTTCTTATGCTACGACAAGGGAAAGTGTTTGGAATTGTAGCGTTTTATATTTTCCCTTAGAATGTATCAATTTCGGCAGGACTTGACGAATATTTAAATTCTCTGCGAGTGATTAATTAAATTTTTTGGCACAGACTTCAGAAAAATAATGCTAGCAATTTGATTTTCAATGTTGTGGCAATTTCCGATCTCTGATTTTTGAAAGTTGATGGCAAAGAGCTGAAAAATGCATGCGATATTTCTGGTATCGCTAAATTATCACATATACGTGTCAATATGAGTTCCAACTGAAAATATAGGTTCGTAGGGAGGGTGCGACCACAAACAAATTACACACGGTTTAATGTTGGAATAAAATTGTATTTGTCATCAAATAAATCGTCATCCTTCAATATTTGCCCACAAGCTAACTATTCTAATTGTGTCTAGAGGTCGTCGATAAATAAGACGACATGTTGCTTTATTCTGTGGTCCCGGTGACGACATCATATTCACCGTGTGGTCCCGGAGACGACATTACATTTTACCTTGTCGTCCCGGAGACGACATCAAACTCACTTTGTCGTCCCGATGACGACATTACATTTTACCTTGTTGTCCCGGAGACGACATCAAACTCACCTTGTCATCCCAAACAACGTCTAGGTAAGGCTGGAATCCCAGATAGTCCAAATTAACAGTCAGAAAATGGCAATTTAAAATTCAAATTTTCAAAAATTCCATGTCAATCTTGCGTACTAAAAGTCCAGCTATAGCAGACTTTATTCCAAAAAAAATCTCGCAAGCGTACGCCATGAGTTCTTATGACTCATTTTTAGCAATTCCAATAGCATATCAAACTTTTTCTTTCCGACGACCTTTGTTATAAGCTTTTTCATGTTCATTGATGTAACATAACGCTTTCCACCCCCAATTTTAACTTCAACTTATGCTCCCCAATGCCAAACTTGTCACACAAAAAAATGATCTCAAAAGTTCCGTGAATTTATAATAAACCACTTTTATTCCCAGTATATATATATATCATAATACTCATTAATAATATAGTATCCCGCATACACAACCATACTACAAGTATATATATTATCCAAGTCCACACGAAACCTATAAATATTATATAATATATTATATATATTTAACCACACAAACGTACGCATACATGGACGTTATTCAAAAATTATTGCAAAAACAGAATTTATTTTGATATATATCTAAAACACGCTTATGGAATGCATCGGAAAAAAGTTCGTCACACCCCATTTATATTTTTCTTTCTCAAACTGACGACGACGACGAACGCTGACGACGACGATGATGATGAGAAAAAGGAACGACGACGCTGTCTGTCTCACCCGCACCACGACCACCGACCCCACCAAAACTTGTGATATATGTGTATCCCGTTGTCTTTTGGAAAAAATAAATTTAAAAAAAGAGTGAACGACGGCACTCATACGTACCACTCCTTGACCCCAGTTTTCCTAGGTCCTCCTGCCCCCGGTCCCCCTGGAGGTCCTCCTCCTCCTCTCAGCATCGCACCAGTTCCGGGCACAACTCCGGGTCCGCCCATGTCATACCTAGCACCACCAACACCTCCGGGATTGACGCCGCCAGCGACTTGCTGGACAGCAGCAGGGTGCGCCACTCCCCCTCCCTGGACCGCACTCGCTTGCTCGATTTTGTAGATGGGATCGTCGCGCCGCTTGCACATGAAGAAGATGATGAGTATGCTGACGATGATGATCATGAGCACAGCGATAATGATGATGATGATTAGGGTGGAGTCACCGCTGTCTGCAAAGTGCACCGTCTCGTTGTAGTTCTTCTTCTTCTCGATTGTCGCGACAGTGCTTGTGCTCGACGGGGTCGCCTGCGTCAGGTCAAAGTCGAACACTCGTCCTCCCCTCACAAACGGCGGGATGGAGGCAGGGTGGTTCGGGATGAACCTGGTCGTGGTTGAGGTGCTCGACGTCGTCGTCAAGTCAGTGGGTGAGTCAGTGTCCTTCCTCGTGCTCGTTGTGTGATGGTGCGCCACGTTGTGCTCTGTGCCGTGAATGTGCGTTGGGTCGATGGGAGCTCCGTACTCGGTGCTAGTGCCACCGCCCCCTGGAGTGTAGTACTCTGTGCTGGAGCTACCCACCGAAGTGCCTCCGCTCGATGACGAGCTACTGCTACTACTCGATCCAGTCGTTGTGATAGTTGTGCTGCCGCCTGGAGTACCGCCGCGCCCGTCCACCACAACCCCACTCCCGTACTCGACGCAATCCTCGTCGTCCTCTGCGCACGGGAAATACATGTTCGAGTCGGGGTTAGACTTTGTCGTTGTGATCGTCGTCGTGATCCGAGTCGTCGGGATGTACACAGGAGTTATGATGTCGTCCGTGAAACCGGACGACATGCCTCCGGCGCAGTCCTCATTGTCCTCGTCGTCCGTCACGAGACAGCGGTGGGCGCCGTCCCCGGACGACACGAGGTCGTCTGATGACGTCGTTGACGAACTGGATGCAGGGGCAGCCTAAACGTAAAAAATAAATCTGTTTTAATAAATTCGAAATTAACAAAATTTATCAATAAATATTTCACAAACCCTCTGAAAGTCTCCAGTGTTGTATGCATACGAGTCCTGTCCGTGGTGCTTCCTCGCGTTGTTACTGAACGTCGTGATTGGAAACTGGCTGGTGACCGTCCCGATCGACCTGATTTTCCTCACGTCCCCGTAAAGCCTGACTCGTGGATCACCGTTCATCGCCATGTCGAGAATGTGCATTCCATTGATGACCAGACCGCTGATGATACCCTGCACATTTATCCCCAAAAATCACACATTAATTTTCGCATGCTAAGACAAATGTCAAGTATAAAAAACAGTTACAAAAATTCTTACCTTGAACCCCCTGACGATAGTGACTTCGCGCTTGAGTTCCTTGACCCTGCCTCCGACGGTGATGACGCCGATGGAGTTGAACAGGTTCTCCTTAAGGTTGAGCGGGTATGTTGTGATAATATCCGAGTTGTCGATCTGGAGCGTGGCGTTAGCGCCGTTCCGAGTGAACTTGACGACGTGGTATGACTGGTCGTTCACTGCTCGCGTCACGTCGCCGATCGTGTGGTCCTTGTTCAAATACATGTTGTATGTGACGCGCAGCTTGCCTGAGATCTAAATTAACATTAAGAAGTAATTAATTAATCATCGAGATTTTAAGTTTTTGCTTATTTATTATTTAAAATTATGCTTACCAGTTCAATTTCGAGGTAGTCTGTCGTTTTGACGCTTTCGATTCGGAGCATGACCGCGTCGTAGTTGCTCGTGATGAACCCAAACGCGATATTGTCGTTGAGAGTTGTCGGCTCCCTGTTCTGCTGGTACGTGAACTGGATCACTCCGGGACGAGAGTGAGCCCTGCTTCCTGATGAGCGAAGGCCTGACATTCCAAACTCGTACGTTGTCGATTCTAATACAAACAATTTGCGAGTTTATTTCAAGTAATTTCAAAATTTGGGATAGCCAAAAATAGTTATGTTTTCGTTACCCAAAGAGCACGTGGGTCCAGTGTAGCTGGTCATTTCGCAGTCGCAGGTGACGCTGTCCGGTTCCTCGATGCACCTTCCCCCGTTTTCGCAAGTGTCTGATGCGCATCTCGTCGAAAACGGGTTGTACGGTTCTGCGACAAGCAACGAACACATTAAAAGTTATTATCAATCACATTAAAATATTAACTCTATACCATCGCATATAAATATAGCGCACCCAATTCGCCGTCCGAGCTCCCTCTGCCACACCCGTGAGTGATTCCTCCCGCCCCCGCCGGCTCAAAGCTGATCCCTTCGCCGCCGAGGTCAACATTGGCCACACACCCGACGAACCCGAAGTCTCCGCGAACGCGAGAGTGAAAAGCGTCGCCGACCCCACCGCCAACATACAAAACCCCGTTGAGCTTGAGCACCATGCTTGGGACACCGTTCCGAATCCGCTCCTCGTACACGTACTGGTCAACGGCCATGGCGACAACATCGCCTCCGTCCCAGAACAGGTCAACGTCGACCCACGTGTCGATCTTGAGCCTGTGTGACACGATCTCGACGCCCTTGTCCGTCTCTCCGAATCCCATTGCGAACACGACCTTGAACTCGAGCACCTGCACGCACACGTAGTCCGTGGAGCTGGATGCGCCGTTGTAGAACAGCACCCCGTTGGAAGCCTGCGTTTTGAACTTGAACCGGATCCTGAGCGTCGAGTACGCCTTCAGCTGGGGAAGCGTCAGGTATTGCGGAGGCGCTTGTTTCCGCTTCGGGAACTGGATCGGGTTGTTGATCGACTTGAACGTGCGCACTGTCGGCGTCATTGCGCTGCTCGACTTTAGCCGCTTCAGCCGCACTGCGGACAGCAGCTCGACGTTGTTGATGTTCAGCGACTGAAGCTGGCCCGTGAACGGGCTCGTGATCGACGACAGCGTGATCTTCACTGGTGTCAGCGTCGGGTTTCTGGTTGGCAGTGAACCTTGCACTGGTGGGAGGTCGTCCACGAACACGCGGATGTCAGGACCGCGACGTGTCAGCTGAAACACGTGCCAAGAGTTGTCGTTGAAAGGAGACGTCGAGTGACCCACTGACAGCGTCTATCAAAGTCAAAGTTGGGGTTAAGCAAAGTGAAATCGTATATTTTTTAACCACCAAAATCCTTGCATAAAAGTAAGGTGTTACTACCTTCTCAGAATCCTTGAGTCTGACGCGCACTCTTAGTTTGCCTGCGTTGGAGTTCCCTGGTCCACCGCCCCCAATCCGCACCTCGACAAAGTCAGAGTCCGTGCCGGAGACGCTCAGCAGCACCGCGTTCGGGTTGAGGCTTTTGAACCGGAACCGGATATCTTGCGCTTGTGTTGGCGAGAAGAGGCGCGTCGCCAGCGGCGATCCACCACTCGACCGGTTCGTGAACTCGTACACGTTCGCGTCCGCAAAGTCGAGGTATGGCGCATCTGCAAGCGTATTTGTGCTTTTAAACGGCATTTCAATACAAATCGGATTTTTATTTTAAATAATATCGCCGCAACTCACCGACTTGGCATACTCCCCCATCAAACCCAGCCCAGATGCACTCGCAAAGGAATCGTCCCCACCCATCCGCACACTTGCCGTTGTTGAGGCACGGGTTTGAGACGCACTCTCCAGCACTGCCCACCTGACAGTACGGCCTGATCCCGCCGATATCCTGGCTGTTGGCGAGCCTCACGAGGTCAACAAGCGTGTGTTCGACGACAAGGTTCTTGAGGCATCCAACGAATCCAGTGCCTAGTCCGACGTTCCACACCCGCTCATCCGCGATCCCACCAGGCACGTTGCCAAGGTACACGACCCCAAGCACGAGACTCCTCGACTCGCTCTTCAGGTTGAAGTCGGTGGAGAGGTCGTCGACGCTCACAGTTCCCGTCCTCCCGTTCCTGATCAGTTTCACCGTGTGCCACTCGCCGTCGTTGATGCGCGTCGACGTCGCCTGGACCCGAGTGTGCGTCGACGACACTTGCATGTGCACGAAAAGCTGGCCCTCGAGGATTTCTAATGCAAACAGGTTCGTTGGTGGCGACGACGAGTACAGCACCACACCATTTTGCTCTGTCGTCCTCAACTTAAGCGACAGCGACGTGGTGTGGTGAGACGTGTTCTGGTACGGCGACAGTGTCAAGTACGAGTTGTGCGGACTCGTGAACGTTATCGGGTTGTCCTGCTGGGTTGGCACCTGCTGCCCGTGACCGTGGTGGTATGGATTCACCACGTGAGGATGTTGCTGCAAATTTACAACCAGACATTTTTTTAAAAAATATTTTGTCTTTTCATTAAAATAGACTCGCATTCATCAAAAAACCCCATCAAACAAAGAACTACACAAAGCGCAATAATTAACTCCTAGTCTCCGTCAATAACCGGGCACCCTGAGAATACACACTTGAGTTATCCCAAAAAAAAGAACACAAAATGCATGTCCCTTCGAGAATGACATTATACACGACGAGTCTAAAAAAATTCCAAAAGAACCCAACATATTTTAACGAAAAAAAAACATTCCTTGCGTATCCGCAGTAATTTTTTGGGCAACAAAAAATGGAGCATATAGCATCAAGTCGCCAAACATTCCAGACAAAGGATTACAAAAATTCCCTGGAATTTTCTCTTGTGTCGTGCGTGTGTGTATACACAGACTATCATCTATCAATCAAGGTCTACTATACATGTCTTAAGACATATATATGTTTTTTGTTAGGTACCTCATCGACGACGACGAACCCGGCGATGGAGCTTCCCGAGCTGCCCGTCTCAAAAGCATCGATCTGGTCCTGGCAGTGGAAGACGAGTCGTCCCCCCGAGATCGTCACCAGTCGGTTACCGCTACGGGCCAACTCGAGAATATTCAGACGGAGAGTGTCGGCCCTATACTCTACCTATTCCACATTATTACAAAAACACGTTTAAGATCCACTATATGATCTCGTATAAAAATTTCATCTTATAAAAAGCATATATGTGTTAGCTGCTGCTGCGACAAAGCACGTTGGCGCCACACGAAGAAAAAAAACGCGAATGATGACGATCCTAGTTTAAATCTGAGAAATTTTTGCTAATTACTTTTTTGAGGCATCCGATAAAGTTGGTCACCCCTCTGATCCCGTTGAGTGGGCGGAGTGTGTCATACCCCGCCACAGTCACTCGGTTGCTCGAGAGGAGCGTGAACGAGCCGGACAGCGTCCACCGATCAAAGTGGATCCCGTCCACGCTCGCCGTGATCTGAAAACATACATTTAAATTCCTCTGTCAGCAAATGCAACAATAAAATCCTCAAAATATGTTGGCCATAAAATAAGAAAAGAAGCTGGATTAGTTGAGAGAAAAGAACATTTCAGCAAAAACTATTTTTGTTAGCACAATATACGAGAGAAAGGAGATGCAAGAGAGAGAGAGAGAGAGAGAGAGAGAGAGAGAAAGTGACTCACATGGCAAAGACTCGTCTTTCTGGACATCTTTTTTTTTGTCGTGCAAATTTTTTTTCACACACACATGATTTTTTTTTCAATGCAAAAAACATCCAGCAGCGATAACAAATTTTTTTAGAAGAAGATATATAAAATACAAAACATCACAAGATAATAATATAAATTTTAAAAAACAGACACGATTTCGGTTTTTAACCATGCGTAAAAAGTCTTGTTTTTTTATGTTCGTTATGGCGTGTGTATTTGTACATTTTTTTGAGGGGGCGTGCACAAGATAGTAATGTGATGATGTCGATGAGTTGTGTGTGTTCGTGTTTGTTTAAGCACATGCGAGTATTATTGATATATAAAATAATTTGTATTTTTTTGGAGTGAATTCTACCTCCTGTATTTTCCTGTGCACACGGACGCTGTGCCACTCTCCGTCATCGAAACGGAGGTGGTCCGGGTGCAGTTTCGTGTCGAGGGGACCTCCCCCGAGATTAATACTGAGCATCAGCTGGCCGCTCCCGATCGTCAGCGCGATGTAGTCTACGCCGTCGCCTGAGTAGAATAACAGGTTGTTGTGCTGCAGGAGTTGCTTATTAGCGTTACGCGATGTCTTGAAGTACAGGCTTATCTCGTCCAGTTGAGAGATTATCGGCTGGTGACCGCCAGACTCACGGAAGTCGTACCCAATGTACTCTGTCCCGTGAAACGTCGCTGTTGTTGGCGATTTCTCTGCGGAAAAATTGTATAAAATTATTTTTTTGGCGAGGTTATTTGAATGTTACATTTCATTTGGGGGCTCTGGATTATTTTCAGAACTTTATATAGCTTAAATTTAATTCGGTGGACGACTCATTAATTTTTAGTTGCCGAATTTTTCATCAGCGTAAATTGTAATTATGTATTTTTATGAAATGGGCTCCTGGCATAAAAGCTTCAGTTCGCAGTAAATTGAATCTGCTACAAAATTGATAAAACACAGAAGCCTGCTTGAAGAAAGAGTAAAAAAAGATTGAAATTGGTGTTGTGTATACCCGTTTCGCAGTTGACTCCCTCAAAGTCGATATGTTTGCAGTCACAAACGGGTCCCGAGTCGGTGGAAATGCAGAATCCGCCGTGGAGGCAGGGATCGTGACGCTCGCACGCCTCGCTCGTCCCACTACCAGATATCAGACCCTGGACACAACACAAACAGATTATATAATAAACGCCCACTCGTCAAACAATCCCACACACGAAAAAAAAACGACGACGCGTATACCTTTGACTCGACGATCTCCTGTGGCTTGACGACGAGTTTGAGCCCGAACTGGTGATCGGAGATGGATGTGCTTGGTGGTCCACCACCACCCACCCCATGCTCTGCGCCATACACGAGGTTTCGTACAGCGCCCCTGAACCTAGGTTCGAACACAACGCTTGGGAGCGTGAGTTCGCCAAGTCTGGAGTTGAAGTATCCTGGAAGCCCGCCGATGAACACGCCAGTGTTATCAAACCTAAGGACCCTATCGCTAACGAGATTGTTTCGTCCCTGGCTGACGAACCCGTCGACGGTGACGAGGACGTTCCAAGGACTGACGGCGAGCTCGACTCGATGCCACAGCCCGTCGTTCAGGTGATGTCCGATATTGACGAGCTGCGTGCCCTGGTTGAGCACGTTGAACCTGAGGCGGAGAATCCCCTCGACAAGCTTCAGCTCGAAAAAGTCTGTCTTCCCCCCATCGTCTGTGTAGAGGATCAGTCCGTCCGGCTGGTTCGTTGTGAACTCAAAACTGAGCGTCGTGTTCACGTTCCACCGGGAGAAACGCGCGTAGCTCGTGTCCGAACCCTCAAGCACGAAACTCGACGCTGCTGGCAGTGAACCCAACACCACACAAACCAACACTCCTGCCAGCGCCGTAGTAGTCGTCACGAGCACGCCGTCCTTCTTACCCATCATATATATCAAATCTATTTCTCCAGAGAGAGAGGCTCACACACACTCTTCGTCACACCCTCTTACACAACATTTTATTTTTTGTCTTTTTTTAAACCTTAATATCTCTCGGCAACACAATAATCGAGGCAGTTATTTTTTATTATGTTTTAGCACCATCAAAAAATGTTTAAGTCCGCACCCCTCACCACGCTTCCGCTCTCTCTGTGTTCGCTACATTTTTCAACGAATTTTTATTTTAAAAAATACAACGAATCTAATAAAACTATCAATTGCCACTTGACAATCATGTATAAAAAAAGGAAATTTCCTGGACACTGAACTTGTGTGTAAACCCCTCCTCCTACAAATATATGTGTGTTATATACGTGATATGGTAAAAAAAAGGAGAGAGAGAGAGAGAAAATTTTTTGGTGTGGCACTATCAGCCCCGATGCCCGACTGCACATATGCGAGTGAAAGGTTTTTCTCTCTCTCGTATTTTTTTTCCTTGTGTACAATTTTCTCTTTCCCGAAAAGAAGAGCAGCAGCAGCAGAAAGTGTATATTATTGCCGAGTCGTCGCGTACACCCCGAAATACCGGAGATACCCGAAGTATTGTTATATGCAATATGGACCTTGAAAAACGCGTGTGTACTACTGATCTACATGTATACTATATAACCTGTTTTTAGATGTTTATCTTTCTTTTCTTTGCTTCTCTCTGGTGTAAATTATATAATATTATTATATTTGTTTGATTCGATGATTAACATGCGGCTGTTTTTTTATAGGACCTTGGCATTTTTAGACGTGTATCGTTTTTATCTTCAGAATCGCTCTCTCCAACCTTTTCGTCCTGCTTCTTTTTTTCTCATTCATTTTTTTTCCTGCGACGTGTGAAAAGAATTGAACGAGACAAACGAACATGCAGGTTTATTTATTCCGGGGTTTTATGATGGACGGCGAACTAGACTTTTATACGTGGATTATGGCAACTTGATTATACAGCATTCCACGTGGTGGAGAATATTTTGCCTAAAACAAACCAATTACGCGAGTGGATTATGAAAAATTTATTGGTTTTGCGAGAAAAAAAAATTTAGGGCGATTTCGTGTATTGATTTGAGTTTACGTGTAAACACCGTTTTAAAAAAACAGCGAGACGATTTTTTAATTAGGGTTTTTGCGTTCTTTTTTTACAGATATTGTTGATATGCACGAAGCATATACGTGTGCACAAACATCCACGCGATGCGATGTTTCTCCCAAAAAAAACATAATTGTTCCCACTTTTATCCACTTTCCCGAACCCCGGACTTTGTCGAACCCTGTTCAAAATAGCACACACCGCCTTAACCGTATGTTTGTTACGCTACGCATACATCATGATCATGTTTTTTTTTGTGTAGAATATAAAATTTCGAAAAGAAACTCCTGAGCCATGTGCTCGAGAACAGGAAATATGGCGATGTGCCAGCAAAAATAAAATAAACCCGAAAAATTCATGAGACGCTTTTGTTTATATAAAATCTCGAGACTCTCTTGACAGGTTTTATCGTGGATGTCTTGTATTTTTTATTATGCTGCTTAATGGGGTGTTCGTGTATCGTTAACACTTGGATGATTGTAGACATGAATCTTAATCAACGCGTGTGTGCATCATATAACGTCATTTTCTTGTTGCGATGTAAAAATAGGAATTTGCAAACGTATTCATACTGTTTAATCAATAACGCTTGGGGAAACAATGAGAAAGCGCGTATGAGATGATGCAAAATTATATTTAGTCTTAAGATGCGGAAAAGTATATATATGAAAGGCTTTTCAAGTGCAAGTGTGCGTATGTGGGTACTCGGCAGGGCTCGGTGCTCACACACAAACACGTAGTGAAAGATATGAGGTACGTCAACACGAGAGAGAGAGAACAACATCATCATCATCCCTTGGTCACCAGATGAACGAAAGATCGGATGCGTAGTTGTAAAACTCCAGCGGAAACACACACACGTTGACACGCGTTGGTGTTAACATAAATATCACTCTAAAAATTAAAAGAGTTTTGATTTAAGAAAAATAGGAAGTGGCTGATGTCGAGTCTACCGAGGCATGCATCTTCTGAATCACAACGACTGGTCGGGTCAGCAGCAGCAGGATGTAGGGGTCGTCGACGACGTTACCATCGCATCCATGGTTGGAGCTGGGGCGCCGTACATTACCACGACAACTACGGCGGAGATGACGGGGGTAAACCAGGTCGAGTGTACGATCCCAATTACAGGGATGTCGCCAACATACCCGCCGCTCATCTCCACCACCGTTCCCATAACAACGTTGAGCAATGGGGTCGGGGGGTTGCCAGGTTACGAAACGGTTAAGGGTATACCGACTTACTCTGCACAGGGGCTGGTCGCTAATGCGATGAATGGTGTGTCGCCGAGGGTGTCTTCTGGCGAAGTGTTGGGGGTTATCCCGCCAGCAGGACCTGTCGTTTATCCGTACGCGGATTACTCGCGGATGAAACCGTTCGTTTGGGGGGTCGCTGCTGGGGATATGGTGAGGGATCATATATTATTTGCGTGCGCTGTAAATTTTTAATTGTTTTTTTGGGAAACTAAAATCGGGTTATTTTTGTGTTTGCAGCTCATCTCAGGTCTGCTTCTTGGAAGGTTCGTTGTTAAAGTTTTTGGAGGAGAGTGGTTCGTCAGCGCTGGAACGGGTGAGCAACAACATTTTTTTGAATTTTTTAAAAATGTTTTCAAAATATTATGTCTGCCGTGTGTTGTTGACAGTGTCACAGGCTCCTGAGGAGTTGATGTGGGGTCTCTTCATTCTGCTATTGGCTTACGCAGGGCAGTTTTTTATCGGGTTCTACCTCGGACTCGGGCTCAGGCAGGTCAGCAGGTTTAATTTTAATTTGGTTATTGTGATGAAATATACGCTAAAAACAATTAATTATCGAAAATCATTAATTTGGTTTCCAGAGCGTGGACCCAAAGGACTCAATGGCTCACACATCAATTTGGCTGTACGGCTCACACACGCTCACGTTCCTGTTCTGTCTTGCGATGTACGGCCAACTGGACCGTGAGTTTGGCCGTGTCCACGTGATCATCGGAGTTCACCTTGTCTTCAGGGTTTGCGCGTATGGGATTGTCCTTTCTTTCAGGAGACTTCTCCGCCAGTTCATCGCGCAGCGAGATAACGTGATGCAGGTCATGATGCAAATGAACAATCCAGTCGCCCCCACAACAAACATTCCCACAACAACCATTCCAATCGCATGAGAATCTCAACACTAAAAAATATTATTCACACACGATTTTATTTTGAATTCTCTCGAAAATAATAATAATAAAATTAAATCTTAAACGACATGTTTTTTTCCTTGCATTCTGGCCTGCATTGCAAACATGATTTATTTTTAAACTTAATATTGCACTCACAAAAACAAAACACTTGCATTGTTCAACAATTATTATTTTCTTCAGGAGAGATACAAAAAAAACACAAAAAATTGCATTGTTTTAGTTTCAGAGATCAACGAGACACACATAAAAAACAGTGAACTCCACATCAGTGTTATAATATACCTTCACCCAAATAATACAAACTAACAAAAAAAATTATGACAAAAAAATTAATAACCAGTCTTTGAGAAAGTAGTAACGTAATTAATTAATTAACTGACAAAACTACGCTGTATTACGCGAGTTTATTGTTCCTGAAGCACGGTTCTAAGGAGAACAGTGTCGGACTGGTGAGCGGTGATGAGGAGTTCCACGCGACGTCACCACCGCCATTGCTCACGGGGCGCTTCGTTTCTTCCGAAGCGGGGTGATGATTATTATGATTATTGACGCCGTTCGTGGTTATCAGTTTTGGATCTTTGACTGGAGGAGGATCCGCAGAGTGGCGAGTTAGCTCGTTGAACTCTTCGTGGAAGAGCGTCAGCAAGCGGTCCATCGACTTGCTGTCTGGAACGATGTCGCGGTTCGCGTAGATTGACACTGACGCCTCGCCTCGGTACGTGTACATCGCTACTGCCACCGCTACAAAAGAATCATATATGAACACACCATCAGTCAGTTTTAATTTAGCATATTTTTGGTAATAAAGTCGGGTAGTTAGTTAGTTGTGTTGTATCGTAGTTTGTGGGAATTTATACGATGGTTATAAAGCGTGTTATTACATAGGCTTGTTGTTATGGAAACATGTTTCCAATTGTAATTAGCATAGTTGTAATAATTATTCATGTCACAAAGATTGATAGAGAGCTTAATGTTTCCATTTGACGTCATGAAGTGTTGGCAAAACCCCATGGTAACGTGATTGATAGTGAATTGGGGTTAAAAAAAATTCCAGAAACGAGGAATTAGGCACAAAAAAATTCTCTCAAGTCATTGACAAATTGCAAAATTCGTGTGAGCCAAGAAAAAAAAGCATTTTCTCAGAAAAATTCCACGTGGGTCAACATGCATGTCTGTTTTAATTATACACATGTTCGTTTTTGTTTTGCAAGAAGTTGCCAAAAAAAACGTGTGACGAACAAAAATACGACAAAGATTGAAAAGAATCCCCAGTGCAGTGAGAATGTTTTTTTAACACAAAAATGTTAAGATATATATCTCGAAACATGAGTTCAGCGCTGGTTCACGTTGGCAAATAAATAATTTTAATTTTTTTTGCAGAGAAAAAAGCAGCGTGTTGTTTAGCCCTGTTTGTCATTGACAAAGAGTGTAGTGATGAGCAAATAACACGTTTAAATTGTATATATTGTTATTTTCGTGTTGACTAGAAACTTGAACTTGCAACAGCAAAGAGATGAGACTACGTGTATGCGTGCAAACAATTGCGAATATGCTCGTTGCAACTTGACTTTGAGTATGTGTGCACGCGAACCCACCCAACCGGAAATTAAAACACACAATCCCTCGTGAATGAAGTTATATACGCACTTATTTTTATGGGTTATACACGTTTTCATACGCGATACAAGAAAGAAAAGAATCTTAACCAAAACTACTTTGTCTTGTTTTGTGGGTTCCAGCAGCAGGAACAAAATAACCTGCTGGAATTCGTAGTTATTCGTCAGGTACGGAAGAAAGATCCAGAGAAACAAAGAGCTACCTGATCATCTCATCTCAAACACATATCAAAAGAAAATTGTACTACGAACGAGTTTATAGCATACTTGTTATTACAGACATAAAAAAAACTACCGCTAGAAGAAGACGCATGTTAAAACAAAAAGCGAGTATATGCATGCGCAAACAAAGAGCTCATCTCGATATATCTCGATAAGAACAAAAAGTCAGTGGCTCGTGAAGGAACCTAAAAAAGAACGAGCAACGCGCGTGAGTATTTTTTACTGTAAATACGACTATTCGCATGCAAATAAAGCTAAAATAAAAAAACCAGTTTGGAGTCATTCCAAAAAAATACTTGATGCACGTATTTTTTTTCAGAAATTAAAAAAAATGTCGAGCATGTATGCACGCGTCATAATTCATGCTACTGGATTATTTTTTCTTTAAAAAAATCATCTTAAATTTTCCACACATGAGTATTAAACCCACATTTCATTAAAAAAGACATTGAAAACCGCGAGCTAGTTCCCAAAAAGTCATTCCCATCAAAAAAAAACTTGCAATAAAAAACTTGTCACCAAAAAAACATGCGAATTAACCACGACAAGTGCAAATAAAAACATTTTTGACAAAAATTTATGATTACAAACGTCATAAAGTGTCGCAAGGTAAAGTGCACACACACGCAAAATTTTTACATATATGCCCACACACACGGTTAATCTGGTCACGCGATTGAAGTGACCTGCTCCCCATCCCCCAATTAAAACACGCAACAAATTTTTTCAAATCTCGTTAAAAAGCTCAGGTAAAAAACTTAATTACAACGAATTATACAATATTTATGTAGTCGAATTAGCGACTGACATCCACACACACAGGATTACGAAAAAACCCCACACGTAATTCCAAACCAAAAAAAAGCGTTGACGAAATCTTCAGATTTAAAAAAAACTCGAAGAGTCACTCAAAGACAAAGCTCATGTAATTTCGTCACAAGAGTCATAGACTACCACAAAAAAAAACCACCACGACAAAAACGCATGAGTTTCCTCGTGTTTCCCAACAACAACACACAAACGTCACAAGCCACATAAAGCTCCTGATAGTTCGCTCTAAATTCCTGTCTCTCTACCTCAATCAAGTGTTCGCGAGTTCACGAGCACGTCCCAAAAGTTTCTTCAACATAATTTTTTTTTGTTAAATATTTCAAAACCAAAGCATCATCCCAACCAAATTAAACGCATCATCACGTGGCACGTACTACACAATCCTTTGTTAAAACATTTTCGCAATATATGGCAGTTGTCGCCCTAGATTTTGATCGCTCATCATCATCATCTTCCTCACCATTGAAATTCATCATGCACAATCTAACCTTATGCGCCCTTAATTACGTGTGTGTGTGCAAACTCGCTAACCACAAAAAAATAAAAAGGAACCTCACTCACCACCACCACCACGTATATTGACCCTAGCAAAAAATACAAGCACGTTGGGGTTTTGTATGATGTTCCCATCATCATGAACTCCTGCTTATCCGCCTTTAATAATATAAACCCAAGTAACCGGATCTCCAGGAAGCACACAAGTTTAATAAAAATAGCTGCTTATTACACATAAACTCGAGACATACGCAGATAGCTGCAAAATATAATGATCAGCACAAGAAAAAACTAGAAAGGATATTTAAGTCGCTAGATAGTTTCCTGATCCACCCACTCGATAATAGCGCGTTTCCCTTGACTTTGAGAGCGAGCGCATACGCATAGAAGCAAGCTAAAAAACTAACTTCACACGCGACCAGCCAACCGTTACGTAATCAACACACAATAAAGATATGTGAGTTTATATATGTACTGACCCGTCTGCCTCCACTGGAGTCCAAACACTTTCCACATGTGCGAAACTTCAACAGGCCTATCTCCATGAACGACCCCTCCATCAAACGAGTCCCTACCCCCACTCCCCCCAACATACGCGACCTTGTCAAATAGCCCCGGCACGGACGTGAACCCACAACTCGTCCCAAAATTGATAGAAAAGAACCACTTGACAACGGCACAAGGCACGATCCCAATAACGGGCATATGAAGATGAATGAGCCTGTCAAACTGAAGCCCCATGTACTCGTTGAAATCCTCCTCCGCCCCATACACCCGCGCAACAGCGTCCCTGCAAAACGGGACCTTGAACAGCCCAACTCCCCAGTGGTTGCATAAATGAGTTAACGGATGATTAGGTTTTGGGAGCGAGTGCATGATCGACAGCTTGTCAGGTCGGAGGGACGCCGCACAAGGTCGAGACTCGTCAAACAATTTCTCCAGCGCTCCAGTCATCAGCGACATGCCCACCGTTGCAAAGTGTGACGAAGTGCTTCTCCTGATTTGCTTCATTTTCGAGAGCGGCAGCACTGTGCGCCGGATCTGACCCGTCGTCGACTCCTTCCGCAGCGTGTAAAAGTTGGGCGTGTGCGTCAGCGCGTCCTTGTACAGGGTTGAGAGGTGCAGGGGAAGGTGAGCCACAAGATGCACCTGCGAGAAACACAAGATTAATATTTGTTTTTACACGTGTTTTATAAATCTGAACGATTTTGTACACACACTTCACACAAAAAAAGCAACTTAAAACCCTCCTCCCAACCTTCAACACATGAATATTCAAAGTCCCTCAAAAATAAAATATATTGACACATTCCCTCACCAAACACCTGATAATTTAAATAAGCGTTACAAGTTCAAAACATCCGTTAACTAATATAAATCTGCAATGCAAATACGCGCATATATTCATTTGTTTTAAACCTCAATGTCGAAGACGCGTGAGAGGTACACGAAATAAGATACAATATTATATTTTATGCTAAATGATGCACCACCTTAAACACGGTACTAATAAAATATATGCCGAGAAACATGGCACGGAAAGGCGTTGAGTGTGCATATGTATACATTTCTCAAGGTCGCGTGCTAATCCTGACTTTGAAGGTAGCGTTGAGAGTTTAAACAGAGTTAAAAATATATCTATTTTTTGGGGTATGAATATATACCTGAAACCGGATAAGCACAAAATGGGATTCTACGTACAAAAAAATTGAATAGAGATGTTCAGTAAGATTTGATGCTAAAAATAATTAGAGAGCATCCGCGTTCAACGTTCAGATGACGATCGGAGGAATGCATAAATATGACGTGCGCGCATGAATATTTACTTGAGTCATATGCGGACTAGGATCAGGATCTTTTACGGTGGCTTGCACACACGGATCCGGGAGGAATGAATGGTCTCTTATGAATTCATCCGGTGAATATTATAATTAAGAGGGGTAGACTCAAGGTGCCATTAATTCGAGATATAAAATAGATTACTTTTCACCGGCAATGCGTTATAAGTTTTAAAAAAACATGACAATTTTCATATAAATTTTGAAGCCATGACTGAGCACCCATGCCTAAACCTATTCACACTTGAAATTGGGTAACTATAAACCCCCAAAAAACCCGTTTGCATAATTAAATGCTTAAAATGGCAAATATATATGTGTCGCCCACAAGAAAGATAACTCACCCACTTGACGGTTTCCTTAACCAGCTCGATGATAAAGTTCAGAGTCTTGTTCTTGCCGGCTCCCGCACTCTGTTTGACGAGATACTTGCTCTCCATGCCGACGAACCTGTCAACGAGCTTATTGAAGCTGTACCCGTCGCAAACGGTATGATGAATCCTGAACACGAGGAGGGACCTTCCTCCCGCATGGATAATACAAACGTTGAATAATTCTTTCGTGAACGGCATCTCTACAATTTCCCTGAGACACTCATCGACAGACTTGCCGCCCTCCTCGTCCAGCTCAGAGTCATGCGTCACGCGAACGGCAGAGTCGAGGTCGATGTTTTCGAGCTTCCTCCAGAACCAGTATCCCCCAAACTCGACAGGGACGCATGACAATTTTGAGAAGCGGGGCTCGTCCAGGATCTTTGACTTGAACTGGCTCCTGATCGAGTCGACGGCGACACGCTCCCCAAGCTCTAGCACCGTCAGATTGCTCGCAAACGGGCGAGTGTGGTACGAGTCCACCGCGAAGATGCAGTCGTAGGGCGTCAGCGAGCCGACGAGCCCTGCCCTTCGAGCCAGCACGCGAACTATCGCCCGGTACAAGCCGAGCAGAACTAGCAGCGGAACTGCAACGGGTAACGCCAGCAACACGATTGACCACGACACCAAGTACATCCGCGGGTGCGAGAGCACCGATCGAGGGCGAGACATCATAATGTCCCGAATTACATATACTTTTATACGAACTATTTAATATTTTTCGTCACCATTTGCACGATTCACACCTCTCACTCTCACGAACCCAACAACGCAAATGACCCCGAAAAAATAAGATTTCACTTGAGTCACGTACACACAATATAAATCACCTCGCTGGACCTCGATTTCTCTCAAGTCCTCTCAGCAGCTGAAAACCCCCTTTTTGTATGTGTTTATAATAAAGATATACGTGTATCCCCAAGGCCACGCACACGCTCTCACTTAAACATTCACTTTGGGAGCGAGAGAGATGCTAAACAAAGAGCGAAAATTGAGAGTGGAAGAAACTGATGTTTTTTGAGGGACATTATTATTATATTCTTAAACGAAGAGCGATATTATTTTGTGTGGCTGCCTCAGCTCCACGTTCAAGTCGCACTGAATCATCATCATCACCACGTACCCATCGTCGTCCCAACAAAACCACACACTCTCTCTCGTGTAGACTACGACGACCGAGCCTATCTCATCTACTCACTCGCTCGTAAATCCTTGTTCTTTTCTCTCTCGCCCAGTGTTATCCTCTTAAATAATATCATACACATATGATTCAAGACGTGCCCATCTTTGTCACGCTCGCCACCATTAAACACACTGATCGCGAAGAAGATGATGATGTTCACAAACAAAAGAATATGCGTTAAATATAACATCATACGTCTGAGAGTGCATCTTTACAAGATTGTTCAAGTGTGACGCAACAATACGTTAAGGATTCATATATCGTCCATACACTGAACTTGAACATAAAAATATCTACACTTGATCTCGTCTACGGTATTAAACGTTACGTCACGTTACAAATATGTGCTGCTTTTTTGGTGTAGGCCATTTTTAATTGCATAACTTTGGCTGGGGATTTTTTTTTGTCATGAACCTCTCGATCAAGTGTACAAAGTCTGCAAAATTATATGCTCCCAAAAGCATCATCATTACGAGCAATATATTTCAAGAAGCATGAGTATGTGACGCATAATATATAGAATTTTATTTAAATACGAATTAATTGGAACACAATCAATAACCCGATTTTTGAGTCAAACTTGATCCAAAGATCTGGGTTTCAAGTGACGTACGTACTTTGAACATCATCATCTTACTGCTCAAAACTGGTTTTCTGCACACTGATTCCATTTTTGTCTGTGGATAATCCGCTGAGGAATCATATATTCGTGTTTCAGGGGATTTACGTCGGGGATAACAACAAAAACAACATGTTTATGATTCACTCATGTTTTGTACCTTTCAGTTCTTTGATGTTTTTGGGGTTTCCTCCCCAAAAAATGTAATTTGTCATAAAAATGGGATTTAGAAAAACATTGTACTGTGGGTAAATACGATTCGTCACGATATCAAGACGTTTCACTGGAAAGACACGTGATATTGAGTATAAAAACACAATTTTCATACAAAATGTGACGCAAATGGAGAGTTTAAACGGAATACTCGCCGGATTTTTGCAGATTTTTATAACGCTCCG
>JAQFZW010001978.1:0-20915 GCA_034687055.1 Heteromurus nitidus
CAGTTCAATTGAGGGAGTCGTGTTTGAGATAAGCGTTATCAAAGTCGGCTCATCTTATCGCGAAATGCCTTCGTAGATCCCCTTCTCCCTGTCTCCGTCGGGAAAAATGCTATTTTTTACACAATATTTTTTTCTTTGTAATTGTAGTGATCATCCACCATCCTTCCAGTACGTGTTACTTTATTCGTTTCCGCACTCCCACTTCGTGTAAAATGTCACGGCCATACCACATTATGATCTCGGACGAGGTTTAGGTTCGGACGGTGTTGATCCACTTAAAGACTTTGTTCGAGCTTGGCTCGTTCTGCTGTTGGCAGTAGTGCTACTCTTGCCAAATTTGTTGGATAAACCGAAGCTTGTACCTTTCTTCTTATCGACAGATTGGCCACGTTTTGATGATGCTACGAAGATGAGAGAATATTTTAGATTTTTTGTTAAAAAACTGATGAGATATACGTTTATTTCCTCATGCCACACCCCAAACCAAACCACACATATTGGGCATTGAGCAAATTCTTTTCGGAATATATGCCCTTGTCAGTCTATTGAATAGACATGTTTCTGGAAATGGCTCACTTACTCACCCTCACACATTCGACGAAAACGAAACGAGAAATATCACACGCCACCAATACATAATAGAGCCCCATTTATACTCTTCAACTGTCCCCATCCCACCCATTTAGCTCTAATATATTGTACATTGTTCCCAGGGAATACACAAAGAGAGAGAAACTGATATCGTATTGATTTCACCTCTCTCATTCCCACGAGACTCTCCTTTCACCAGTTGTATTCCTCCTGCCTTATGATCATCCAGTTCCAGCACTGACCATCTCGTCGCCCTTTTATAAAGAATGGAGACATCCGCATGGCCATGCTCGTGATCATGCTCTTCGTCAGCAGTACTGGGATTTTGGTGGTGATCTGCTGAACCATCCTCACCTTCACCACCACTAACTTCAATGACATCCGCAAATGTGGTACTTTTCTTCCCCGCGGAAACCAATTTCGGCAACACAATTTTCCCCTCGAGTTCATCACCAACTTCATCTGGGTTAATATTAGTATTATTATGTGGCTCGTTTAGCACTCTTCCTGAGGCATGCTTCAATTTCGATTTTGAATAATGGAAAATGTTCAAGAAACTGTGGTCCGAGTCGATACTATCCGAGCCATGTTCCTTGGTCCCTCTCCCTTCGAGATATTGTTGTAAATCGTGATCATGTTGTACGTCACTAGCCCTCGGAGCCTGGCTTAGCCAACGACCATGAGGTCGACCAAACTCATCATTCCTGAAGGACAAATTGAAAATCCTATAACTTTCTCCCCACAAGCCTACTCGCAGTATATGCATTTATGTATGAAATATGTAATATACTTTGACAATGGAAACGACTTAAGAAATTATTCAATAAAAATGGATTCTGTGTAGAGGATATATATCGTACATATGATCAGCAAATCTGTGGATGGCCACACTTGCAATGCTCGAGTCGAGAATGGTTTTTGCCAACTGCTTTCTCTCAAGACTGGTGTCTGTGAGCTTGTTAAGATCGAGGATGCCACTGATTGCATTGAGCTCCTCATGAGGCACCCCATCTTTGCTGATAAACCCATCCAATTTCATGATCTCAAATGTCTGGAGGAAACAACAATTGATGGCGTTTTTCGAGAATGCAATCACACCAACACTCTGCTCTTGTTGATCCCCGAGATAGCTAGCTTCATCCCGGATCTCTCCCATCCGAAGCTCATTCCAAACTCTCACATACTCATTCCATTGATCCTCCTTCATTTTTTGCCATTTCCTGTAGAGCAACACCATTTCGTGACGTTGACGCATACCCTTCACTACCGCGAGCTCAGATTCCTCCGCCAGCTCCAGCACAGCTTGTTCAGGGATTTTTTCCACGAGACTTTTGACAATCCACTCCGTTGTCTCTTCCTTCCAAGCTTCCTGGTCGGTTTGAATCCCTGCGCTAATTCCAGTTTTGTACGGCCTTGGAGGCGGCTCATTGCTCCAGCCTGGTAGGTCACCTTCCATCGACTGAGCTGCATCTTTTGTCGTTATCTCCGTCTGATCGGTGAGGAATTGTGCGAGAGTTTCGTAAGTCAGTTGCTCCTTTGCAATTTTGACATCTGGCGAAATTACTCGCCTCACTTGATTACTTATACTTTCATGGTTCTTCCGATTGTGACGGAATTGCATTGAGTGGTTGAGATCCAGTTCCCGTTTGCATTTTGCACGCTGCATTGCCGTAAACTGGATGAGGTTCGGACCGCGGGCTATTCTCGGGTCCCACATGATGTTGAAGTAGCGCTTTTTACCACTCTGCGTGAAAATTTCGTTTCGAAATTGATGGTGGGGATGTTTGTTTAGTTGTTGTTGATGGTGGAGGTTGTGGTGATGTCGTGAAGGATCTGCTTTTGAGCCCACGACGAAGCACATGCCAGTGCCAGGTGGGAGGGAAGCTCGCCATTTATTGAGTCCTCCATGGGTGCTCCTGTCTCACAATAGATTTATGTACATGTGCCACCCAGAAGATTATTTATACAAGACGAATTTCACACGCAAAGGCTTTCCTATAATAGTACTCGGCTGGGAGTGGTACTCAAAGGAAAAAAGTCATTAAAGCTGACAGCCCGTTTACGTTTCCCTAATATTTATGAATGTAACTTGCGTGATAATTGTGTATTTATTTTGGACACGCATATCAACAGTGTCACCACAGAGGATTTCGAGGTTGTGTGGTTTTTGTCAGTTTGTTAGACAAACAACACACTCTTATGCAAGCATATCAGCTTTAATAATTGATTTATTACCGAAACGTGTTCTGATTTTTATGACTCGTCCAGGTTGGTCGTCGGTCTGGCATGTAGTTCCCAATGAGAGGGGGCTCAGGCGCCAAGTGACAGTGCGGCATATTATTATGATCATTCATTCCGGTGGCCGTCGTATTGCGGTGACCACGGGGAGTCGGGTGTAGAGGAGGAAGCATGATGGCTGCAGCAGTAGAAAATTATGCTCAAAACTTATAGAATCCTTGAAGATTTCTAAATCTCTCTCTCTCTCTAAACTCTGGTAAAATCCCTGCAACCGTCAATCATCTAAAAATCGACTGGAACTCTGACTGGCGCTTCAAGGAAGATGATTAACTCGCAAATTATTTTGGCATGTTTTTATTGAGCGGTGGGAATGTGATTTCTAAAGTTGGAAGGAGTAGAAACTGGTAAAAACTTGTTTCTATAGTTTGTGGATATTAAGAACACGATGGATAGACGGTATTGGCAGGATGGATCATAAGAGATTGAAGGAGCTAATCGCAAGTTAAACACGGCTCCCACTCATCTGTTTCATATAACAGCAATAACGATAACGGCTGAGAAGAATGCACAAGTTCCTTCTATTTGGAGCCATACTCGTAACAACACTTTTCCTGTAACCTCATGCCTGCTCGTCTTGCATCACAACAGTAAATATGTTCAGAAGCGTTTCCTGACAGGTCCAAATAACCTCATGTTTCTGACAACTTAAGCAATTTTCTTGCACAAGTCAAACCATTTCCCCAACTTCCTCTACGAATACTTTGGAGACTTTGGAAAGCAATTTTCTTTTTAAAAATTCCATCGAAAAGGATATGAGTTTAACAACAACAACCGCCCATGAAGACAAGGCACCTTCATAAACACGATGGAATATTTCTAAATTATCTCCATTCTTAAGAAATAAAATTAATAGATTGTCTTCAACAACAAAATACGTAAGTGTGTGTATACTGCTCATAACAAATTTTTAGGGAGTTGAGAAACGAGCAATGTTACAAATAATAGTCAATAGTTTCACGAGCAATCTTCCGGTAGACGTCTCATCCAGGTATAATTCTGAGAAATGTTTGACTGGGAGGAATAGTGATTGGAGTGGATATGACTGGAGTACACTAAATAAATAACATGAATATGATGTCCTCTGTGCCCACTCAACCGTAAAATTCTTAATCATGCCTCCAATACAGATAGTCTGGAATTTGCCATTCTTATCTCATTGCCCCAGCAGAGTAACACCGAGAGCGTAGCTTCCCTTCAAAATAAGGCATTATTCCGAATATTCCGTTAGCATTTATGTGATTTCACAATTATTCTGATTGAAATCCAGTATTCGTCTGAAAAACTTCCCAGACGAGTATTACGCAAAAGTATCTTGAATTATCCTTCTAGAATCCTTCTAGAATCACAATAGATACAGAAAATCAGAGAAAGCTTTCTTTTCAAAGTGATGAATACATGAATATTTTACAGCGTTTGATTTATTCAACTTGAATCCTTTTGTACATAGCCCGATAAAAAGTGGCCTTTACACGTACCCCCACATCAGCAGATTAATACAAAACTCAGGTACAAAAGCAATCTTTTCAAACATGTTTTTGTAGAAAGTTTGTACTTCGGTGATAACAAAAACTCATGAACTTTTACAAAAACTGAAAAATTAAATGTGGGCGTGTGTACAATCCATGTAAAAGTTTCCAGCTGGACTTTCAGAGCGAAACTAAAAGTTTTGAAAAATATCTGCTCACTGTTCCCAGTTTTATTGTTAAAAATAAAAGTACAAACAGGAAAGTTTCCATATGTATGGGGTTCCACTCGCTCTCTATCTCTCTAACTTATTACACCGTGTTAGGCTTACCAGGCTGACGAAGCACGAGAAAGAACCTTAATTCTAGCACGCAGAACATGTCAGTAATGATCTTTCGAGAATGTGTACTCTGTCTTCTTCGAAAAATGTGGAAAAGACAATAAGTGCAAATACTGGCGATGAGTGGAACGTTCCATTTTCTATATATGAGACCAGGAGAGCAAACACGGTTTTTACGTCCCTTGGAAAGCAAATACAAACGATAAAAACACGGTGAAAATACAATACAGCTTGTGATCTCACTTCCTAGAACAGAAAATTGCAATCCAATGAAGGCGAAATTAATATACGTGAGGTAGATAAATCCAATCCAACTGGCCTTGATGGTAGCATTCATATGTCTTGGGCTCCTCCGCAGAGAAGGAACTGTCCATTCGACCCAGCAAAATCCGCTCATTCCAAGAGACTGAACTGAACAAAACATGTTTTACTAGTGGACTCCTTAATTAAGAAAGCTTCCGCTCTGCAGGAGCTCCTAATTCATCATATTTATATATACATATACAGCTTATAAAATTGATGATGATGACCGTATGATGGTAGCTTGTGGAAAGCTGATTACCCGTTTTTTCTCTCCCTGAACCTGACAAAATGAAGGAAAAATTGCTTTACTGGACCCAAAACTGTGTGTATCCAATCCACCTCAGTCAACATAGGGAACATGTTGCATTTTTATTGGTGTTGGCGAAGCTACTTTCTCCTGCTCCCCTCCATTCTTTTATCGTTGTTGACAGGAGGAATGGCTCTGGAAGAAGTAAAGTTTTTTTTATACCGGAGATGAGGCAAAGAAGAAAGTCACGTCACAAGTACAAAGGAAATTCCTTTCTTTTCCCTGCAACAGTTTTGTAGCCGTTTTTCTCTCCACTCACAATTCCACATGTCTCATCCTCCCTCCCATCTCTTTTTAGCTTTTGTCGCATGCATGCCGTATGCTATAATATATTTGGGAAACAGGATGGAATGTGATTGTGATGGCAGAATGCTTTAAGGAAATTTGACATGCAATATGTGTAACATTTTGTGCTTCGGTATGCATTTCCCTATTCTTGGGCGGGAGGAAACATGCAAAAGCAGGGAGGAGAAAAAGTTGGTCAAACCTTTATAAGTTTCCCATTATATTATATTAGACACATGCCGTTAAAGGGAAAATCTTTATTATTTTATTTTGCAAGAAATTGCCAAATATCGTGTTTGTCAGATACACTTTCGTGGAAAAAGAAGCAATAAAAAATATTATCTTAGAAGGGATCACGCTGACACACTGTCTTCATTTTGAATAGGAAAAAAGTAATACCTCCAATACTAAAAATACTGTCACTGCGTGCACTTTTCTCCTAACATCTGCTCCTGCTGCGATTCTGAATGGCGTCTTTCCAATTTGGAGGAACGTTCGTGGACAGCCGAGCTGAGAAAATTGTCGATATCTGAAGCTTCCTTTCACTGATGACAATAATATGAACAAATTTTCCCCAATGTCAATAATATGTCCTTCAAGATTAGCCTTTATTTCTTATTTATTCCTTGTGTTCATATGTAAATAAAGCTATACTCGTTTCTATTCCAATTGGTATTAAACGATGCATGTAGGTACCCAATGTACATTACATAACCATTGCAATCGGCGAAAGTAGGATTATCATCGCCGTATACTTCGTTGGGGTAATTTAGGCAATAAATGACGACGAGGAAATCAATTGAAGCAATTGGCAGTTATAGTTAAATAATCCGTTTAAGTTCCCTACTTCGACAGTGATAAATGAAGCTATGAGCAAACATGAGGCATACTTATAAATAAGGAATATATTTCAGGGCGATACGTCGTATTACGTCTGGAAGCATTTGGGGAGGTTATGTTTCTCTTGACATCCTGAAATGTTCTATCATATAAGTCAACGTCAGGTGGAGGTAGATACAGCTTGAATTTCTATCTGCAAACCTAGATTAGAATTTGTATGAGACTGGTCTACTGTAGACCTTGTTATCCCTTTTCGGTAAAAAAAGAGTCTCTTCCATGGAAATTGGTCAAGCCAAGCCCGTTCAATGCAATGAGCAAGCCTCAGTTGTATTTACATTTAAATTGATTACAGTGAAAAGGAGGGGAAATTGCACCATTATGCTTACGGTCATTATGGCACAGCTTTCTCCGTGTAACCCAATTTTTACACAGGTTGCACTTGCAATTCGTGTTTAATTTTACAACGGATATATTTTTACGTCTGTAGATCCTCTCTGGCGCAATCACAAAAGGTTTCCGTGATGCTGACGCAAAAGCTAAAGAAACCTCCATGATGATGTGCAACAAGTAAAAGGTTGGAAGGAGAAAAAGTTTACGAGTTTAAAAAGCTCGAATAGCATTTTTATGTCAGCACATTTTAGAAATAGATACGGCCTTCTGTTCCTTTTAATTACTTTTCCACCTCGATTTTCACAAGAACTCACTAATCGCAAGTTAAACACTAACCTTGCCAAAGACGTAAAAGAACTTCGAGAAAACTAAAACAACTGAGGAAAAAGAAAATCGTCAGAGACTTCATTAAGGTTGCGCAATATATATTGTTTGCACACTGAAAGGTTGCATTCGCATAAGGGCAGTTGGGTAAGAGTTTTGCTTCATTTCACCTACTTTCCCGAATGCTTTCGAAACGAGGTTCTGGAGTTGTAACTTATTGTATAATTATAATGTGGATACTATCCAAATCTTCAAAGTTCCCTTCTCTTTTGTATAAATCCATTGTTGAATAAATAAACAAAAATATGCTCCACTTCCCCAAATTTGGAGAACAATTGTCTCCACAAAGATATATTACGGCAATTCCGGCTAACCTCTTCTCGTATCTCATCTCAACCATTCATAATTCATACACTCCATAAACATGACTCACAATAGGGTTTCCAGCATATCCATTTTCATTGTCAACACCAGACCAGCCCACGAGTTCCTCATAAACGTCATCAAATTTTAAATTTTCATAACTGTTGCACCTACGCATGAAAGAAGAAAGTAAAGATGAGCATGATTAAGAAACCTGACCTCGTCTGCATCTCTCTACCAAAGAAAAGAGAAAAGTCTTTTTCTTGCATACAAAAAGGCGACTGGAATGAGCCTTTAGGATGTGTACTGTACATATAGAGCCGTACAAAGATGAAAGGGGTTAACATGTGAAAGTTCTGTTGAAACGGTGAAGTTGCAAAGAGAAATAAATTAATGTTCGTCGGAGTTTGGGCTGAGTTTGCATAAAGAATCCCTACCACATACCTTACTCCGTAGCCCTTTTATACTAGGTGAACTTGTCTGTCATGAAATATTCGCGTGAGGAATCCCGTCTTTCTTCTCATCTCATTCTCAGCACAACACAATACTATACGAAAGACTTTTCTGTTGTGTACGAACTATCGTACTAGGAATTGTCTCAGAGTCAGTCAATGCTGTTGCATTTAGTGCTTCCTCGTATGGAACACTGCCTAATAACGTGTAACTGACAAGGGTTAGCTCTTGGCTGACTCACTATTAACTTGATGGTTTTTGTGGTTGATACACTGAGCGAAAGTTGACTATGATGGGAAGAGAAGAGAGAAAGAAGAGTCTACCAGAAGCAATTTCCCTTTAACTTTCAATTTTCTCGATATGGCAGAAGCATGACTCGTCGTCATCAGCAGAACTGTGGTTTCGTGCTAGAGTCTTCTGCTTGTATTCCCCTCCAAAACGTTCTTCAACTAAAAAATGTTTTTCCAAGGGTCGTTACGAAAGCTTATGTTCTCTTTTTATGACTTCCTTAACCTTGCAGAATGATTTTCATGTAGATGAATGAATGTATTCAGAATAACTACCGTAGTTCTCGATTCACTTACAAAAAATTGCGAGGCTAGAACACTGTAGCATGCAGCGAGTTTGGTGCAACATGCAAACGCGTTCAACAGGAAAGATTCATATTTTGTTGTTCGTTGATAGAATATTAATATAAATGAAATGTATGCATGCAGAATGACGATATCACATATGTATCTATTATGATGTTCCTATGAATATTTAGGTTTGGATATAACTGAATATAGTTTTGACCCACAACCACAATTCATTATTACATGGTTTCTCCTCCGGGAAATGGGACGTAAAATATCAGAAAGCGACTATAAATTGTTGTAATTGAGACAACCAGCAAAGATTATTACTATTCAGACGAGTGTGCATATATGTACATATCTGCTATGCCATATGTATGAGCTGAATGGCCCAGAGTGTCAGTTGGCAATTATTCTTTTAATAGTAAATAAATTTTGAAAAGTAGGATGATGAAATAAATGTACTCCTCCTGCAAAATATATGAGTTTCCAATACTCTACCGGAGAAAAATTGTTTTATTTTTCGCAGAATAAATGCGATATATTATTACAACGTAGCAGATGCCAAAGAAAACATAAGATATATCTCTAGAATACCATCATGGTTAATTGAGCACGGGGGAAGCCATATAAGTGTGATTTTCGTTGGGTGAAAGTGTTAATGAGTCTGCAACTTTTACAGAACCATAAACCATAAAACTGAGAACAGGACGCTCAGTATGATTTTTGTTGCAGTAACACTACAACACTTACTGATCCTACATTGCTGGCACTTGAAACTAATTACGCCAATGAACGGATACACAAGGCCATTTTATGGGTACCTAAAACTCACAGTTGAGCCATGTGAAGAAACATTCGTACTTATAGGGCAATAAGTTTACCATGCAACTATTATTACTCGGTGACCAGTTATTTAGTGTAAATGTGATGGCGCTTTGAATAGGGCAAACACGTGATGGTGGACGACAGATATGTCCAATGTGTCTGGCAACGAGTATGGCCGAAGCATGAAAATGAGGATGAGTTGTTTTCCTTATTGAATTGACGGAACTGACATTTCACTTCGATACGGATGACCTCGATCGCTTGATGTGCCAAGCGTGACAATAAACCCATGCTTACATCCCTGACCGAGCACAGCAAAATCTTCCTAAATTCACGACGACTCAAACTCCGTCGCTCCACTAGATCCTGTACGTGTAAACACCCACCCACGAGCTATTAATGGATTTTATACAAAAACGTAGGTGGGTATTTGTGTATGTCTATGATTGCCCCTATGGATTGATCTGGTAAGAAACACCGGAATGCATGGTGGCATCACAGGAGCAAAGAAACACAGGAAAGCTATTTACTACTGGTTCTTTTATGGTTGTTGGTAAAGCCGTACACAATCCTGGAATCAGATGGACAAAAACGGATCTTTATCTTAGAGACTCACGTTTGTGGCATCCGCTTGTCCTTCAAATTTTTTTCCCTTGTGCATTCTGCACTTTGCTCAAGCCCCAACCTTGCAGTCCTGTCGGAGATCAGTGAGTTTGTCTTTCAAATTACAGACAAGTAAACCTCAATATTAACCAACTGCTTGAAAATGCAGGCCAATTTCCTGGAGACAACAAGGAGCAAACAAAAGGGGAAGGGATGGATCCCGGAGAAAAATCTGAATAAATATTGATTTCGTCTCAAGTACAGTTTTCTCGAAACTACTTTCGTTTAATTTAAAAAACCTAAGAATCTCGTGAAACAAGGAGAAGACCCTGTTTGCCGTCCTTTTGAAAAACGAGAAGGTTGTACTCTTCTAAGATGACTCTAGGCGGAACTTCAGCTGAAAAAGAAGTACATACCTATGAGTATGGTCCTACTTTACTCGCTCGCATTTTTCGAATGAAGGAAGCCAGTTCAGAACGAAATAGTTTACGAACATTTGTCCGTTTCGAATGTGCCCATATGCTATATCTTCCCTTCGAAAGGGAAAGTTGTTAACAACACATATATACATACCATGTCGGTATATTAGAAAAATAATTTGTTTGTACGATGTAGACAAGAGGTCTTTCACCCTCTATTAAATGTAATACCCCTTTTGTGTATCTTATTTTAATTAAATCTTCCTCAATGCTCAATCGCTGCAGTGGAATGTTGATTTTTTGGTGCGTATATAATAATTATTTAATTATTTTTGTAATTGAAAAAATATGCAGGGTTATTAACGCATGAGATATATGCATAAAAATAAGCAAACAATTTTTGTAGCCTGCATAGTCTTCCACACTTTCACACCTGCCAATTTCAAAGAAAAGCATCATCCTATCACATGTAATTTCAAGTAGAATATGACTACTGAGGCTCATTCGCAGTCAGTCAGTCGCTGAGCTAGTCTCAGCCTCAGGGTTACTTTCGTTTTTTTGCTCTCATTCGAGACAGAGCTTTCTCCACTTGTTATTCAGTGAAAGTGTGCAGTATTATTGCATTTGTAGATGAAAGCATGAAGAATATTATGCAGAGAGAGACAGCATATAATAGGCTGTATATTGCAGTTCTGTGTAGCACTAAGGTAGCCACTCTATTCTTAAGGTTTTAGTTTCTCCGAGAAAAATGCAATCATAACATGAAAAGCCTCTTGAATACAAACGTCATAATTTTCTTTCTGGAAGCGAGCTTTTTTTATCCCAAAGGATTCCATTCAAAGCATAGTTAGGAAGATTTGTAATTTGTAATGTGAAGTTAACCTTTATAAAGTCTTTGTGGTTCTTTCTGGTCTGGCTTTATTTCGCTTGCTTCCTTCTTTTACAGTTATAGTCACATCCCACAATACTCTTTAAATTGATCAGTAATATGGCCCAAAGTTGTAATAGGAGTCTTGTCACATTTTGAAATTAATTTCATTTTCAAGTGTATCCTATATCTACCGGGGAGAAGTACAAGTGCCTTCCATAAGCCAAAATAAGCTTCGAGCAATAGGTTTTGCCTTGACGTACAAAAATACTTTTAAACTTGTGAAAGGAATTTGTTGTAAGTAACAAACGTCACTGCAAAATCCCATTCGGTCGCTGTTACAACACGCCACGCCACCGGCTTCCTACGAAGACTTGAAAACATTGCCTGTGCTTTATTAGAAACCCTGACTTGCCTCCCTATGGACACTTTTATTTTTACAATGCCGTCTTCGTGCGAGGATTTGCTTCTGGATTAGCTCCTACGTGACGTTGTTGTTTCGCTGATATTTAAAGGCAGACAACTAAAAAGTTGAATTGACTGAAAACTTTCCTTTTCACGATTTCACGAGACTCTCTCCATCTTCTCACGATCCATGCACACATTCTGGGGGGGAATGCTTCGCATTTAGAAATCACGTGATGAACGTGATGAATGCAGATGGGTGAATATGCTTTGGGTGGACTAGACTCGAGAAAAAAAGATCAAAAAATGATAAACGAGTCCATTTTCCAGGACGATGATGAATGAATGAATAAAAAGGTATATCGGATCGGCAATAGCTCACGTAAAATAAGATATTTTTGGAAAGGATTTCTGAGAAAATGTGTGTGTGTGGTGGAAAGTCATTGGGTTCGGATCAGACAGACTGAGAATGAAAGAATGGGAAAGGATTTTTTGCATCTGAGTGCACAATTTTAATGAGTCAGTGTGTAGCCGTCAGAGAAGCTTTCAAATGAGTGTGATGGATTATGCAAGTCCATTCTGCTCATCGACCTTTCACCAAAATGGCATGCATATATGTAAGTATTTCGTTGCAGAGAACCAAAATAAGATCCGAATACTTTCATCTTCCCGTCGTATCAAGTATTTTGGATTTTGGCTTGATATACGACGTCTGTATCAGAATTCAGAATCGTGTTGCACTTTTAGCAAAATGAAAGTTGGCGTGTTCTTTCTGACTGTTATATTGAAATTCGAAATGTCGATATATGTATGTGTGTATATTTTGATTTTTGTATACACTTTGGTGTCATTGTTGTAAAAGGGTGTATCGAAAACATACTGATGATAACATGTAATTAGCGTCGACATGTAATATTGGTCATTCTCCGTCGGTCGTAAAATTCAACTGCATATTTTATAATGTTTTGCTCTAGATAATTCACAGGTGCCCAATGCACACGATGGTGATGTTAAAGATTTTTTTGCAAAAAAAAACTGTTGCCAGACCAGAATTTTTCTACCAGCTTCGTATCCAAAATGACAAATTCCTCAGGGACTGCTAGTTCCAGTAGGATACCCACCAAAAATCACAACAGGCTACATTCCACTTTCCGTATCTGGACTATTCTGAAGTAGGTTGTTGGGAGCAAAAGTACATGCATTCTTAAATTCTTACGCATGTATCCCGAGGACATTCGAGTACTGAATTTTTCATGGTTATTTACTCAACTACAAAGACTAACAAGACTGTCGTGTTTATTTCATGCACATTTTTACAGTTGGCTGGAAAAGGGTACCTCGGGGAGAGGTACTACCGCACAGTCTAAGACGTCTTTGTTCCACCAACAATGTTTCACACATGGAATATTAAGACGGTAGCGGATAATAATATTGTCCTCCGTTTTTCATCATTTTTACTAATGTTGACTCGTTAAAAATTCCTTCTTGACAAATTTAAATTTTCATACAGTCACTCCCCAGATGGTAGATAAGTTAAAAAGTTACTGGAGTTGTGAAAGATTCTCTGGACTAGGCATTGGCCCCCCGGTCAGTAGTTGGTCAGTATGTGTAAATTGGGTGCAACTTGATAAAAAGGATACTGGCATAATGGATAATGTCAGAACATCCGTCACCGGAGTTCGCCTTCGATACTCGAAATATGTGTTGTGTTGTGATCCACACGTGAGGTGGAGAACAGGAAAAAGAAAATACTTTTCTTGTTTCCTAACAGCGAACCGTGTCCGAGGCTTTAGATTCTCCAAGGAATACATCTGGCGTGCTGATACCACGCAACTATATATATACATGCTTGTGGCGATTGCAAAGGTAGCAGAGGAAAGTTTTCTGGGGCAGCTTGTGGATTCATAGTTATGCTACAACCAACATGTTCAGCATGTATCTCCACAGTACATAGTACAATTGAAGTCACTTTTTACTGTCACTCACTACCCCAACTGGATCCCGTATATATGTATGACCCTATTTCTTTTTACCAGTTTTATCAGTTCCAATGTTGTTCAAAAACAATAATAATAAAGTTTGCCATATATATATCCTGATCCTGATCCCTAAATCCTGTATTAAGCCTAATATATTGCTTTTTTGTTCTCCTCACAGACTCACAATGGTTTGTTTTTTTGTGGATGCATATTACATGAGATCAACATTAGCATTCGAATCAAAAACAAGGTTCAAACTTTGATGTGGTTTTTTTTAGATCGAAGACATTGCGGAGGAGTCTTTGATCAATGGTTTATCATTAAGCAGAAAAATGGTATGCATCTTCAAACCGCCAACGTCTTTGACATTGAGTGATGACGTTATTATGATAACTATTATTAGAACCAGTTTATCAACATTTTGGCCTTTTTCTCATCTGTTTTCTGATATTTGTGATCAGATAGATCAGGATTTTATATGGAGGAAAAATAAACAGGAAAATGTGACTTGCGACTATCCAGCAAAAGTATAGATTATAAAATGAATATGCACCTTGCACATATATGCAACTTGGCAGCGGTACTTAGGAGCGAGTCAGTGGCAAAGGCAGAAATCAAATATTATATTTCTGGCATAATAATGTTTTGACATTTTCCACTGATGTATGAGTGAGACATACAAGGAAAGTATATTGCACATGACATATTTATTATTATCGTTGATTTTCTTTCCGCCCACGTGATAAAAAGAAGGGCTACCTACCACGCTACCAAAACTTCGTTGCAAAGAATGAAATATACATATACACCACATATAGATAACTATAGCGGTGTAGGAAAATTCTAACCTAAAACTGTGTAAAGTCAGTGAACTTACGTCATTTAGGTATCAGTATGTATAAGCTATAAGTTTTATCTCTGACGACTGATGAGTTTATCTCTCCATCACAGATTATCAATATTTTATGTCGCATCATGAACTTGATAGCAAGCACGTCCTTCCCAAATTCAATGAATGTGCGAATGACAACAATGAAATAAGATACGAAACCTATGGGATACCTACGTATGCGTATTTCTTACTAAATATCTTAGGACTAAATAATCTGATATGGGCTTGCTTCTTCCATGAAAATCATGGCAATGTGGCTCATTGGGGTTTGTGTGGTTTATCTTCGTTCTCCTTCGCCTAGAACTTATATAATTTAGGGAAATTGTTAGAGTCTTAATATACAAGATCAGTGAGAGCTGTGTTTTGCCACTCACACCCTTCTCCGACATCAAGGAACTAGTATAGGCGAAAAGAGCGGAAGTCACGTCTCCCTGTTAACTAACGCAACATTAGCAAACAACGTGTCTTGTCGTCACTGCCTTGACTTCGGACGCAGAGACAACTGGTGTAATTGCTAGCTTTGTGTATATGACATGCAGAGGGCAATTTCGTAACCATCTAGTTAGCTAATCTAAAGTGCACACATGCATACAGAAAAAGGTGTAAAACACATTCTTCACAGTTTCTTGTTAGATCCCTCATGCGGAAAATAGGGTCTGGTGTTCTGAAGCAAGAGAGAAGCTGTGCGCTACACTACAGCTCATTCGCAAAGTTATTATACAAACGCCTGGCTGTATATATATTTTCCAGTGAAATAGAATCTTTTATCTAGGCGCAAATCTGCTAACAATGTATAACTCATTTCATCTTCCATTTTCGTGTGTATATTTTTGTGTGGTAATATCTAATGTAAAAGCACGTATGTATTTTAGATGTAGACAGGTTGACAATGTAAGACCTTTGATGATAAAGATGAAGTGGATGATTTAAATCCTCAAACCGTACAAATATTGGAGGTTTACAATTAATAAGCAGAAGTAGGAACGTGTCCTTTTGATGCTTGGTAATGTCAAAGTCGAGGTTAGACCAAATTTAATTTAATGACAGTGAAAATGACGTTCTGATTTCAGAGCTTATATCACCTCAACCACATATCCCTTGGGTTGCTTGCTCGTCATCCATCAAGCGATCCTGGGGCGTGATTGAGTTGTTTAAACACGTACTTAAGTACACCAACTCTAGCGTGCTTCTCACGTTTCTTCAACTTCTTAGGCACGTTTTCATCATGTCACCTTAAATTTCGATTAGATGAGGCAGCGTTTATTTGAGCATAAATTAATAACTTAAAGCGTCCTAATCAAATCACAAATCCAGCTGACTGAACTCCTAGAGTTCCAGTTTTCCTTGGAATAACTAATCATGTGGACAACCCAATTTGACTTTCTTCAGAATTTCGCAAGAAGAGGGGCATATACATGCTTTCAAAGTGGTATAAAAAAGCTCTTGCTTTACAAAAATCTTTTCAATTTTATGATCGAACCAAACCACTCAGGATATTTAGCCTTGTGGACATATATCCCCCTCCTGAAACTGACCCAATTTATACTGAGGGGGAAATGTTCCTTTCAAAACGAGAACCCGAACCCCTTTCCGCCATAAATTTCACTTGAAGCTGTGCACAACAAGGAATTTCCAGAACTCCAATGAATATCATCTTGTGCGTATTGTAAATTGGTAAAAATGGGAAAAGAGGGAATGGAGATTTTTCACTTGTAGTGATCTTCCTCTCAGCAACATCAAGAAGCATGTATTGAGCGAGTGAACCGAGAAAAAGCCAACGTAAACAGAATGGAGACAAAGTGGATGAAGAGGAGCACAGGCTCTTTTTCTGCTCCAAATCAAGGGTATGGATATATATACTGCTTTCTGCTCCAAATTGTGTTTTGATGAAGCATAAAACTTTCTCTGTGTTGGCTTCCCATTTAGTTCAAGAGAGGGAAAGTTCTTGTGGCCCTCAGCAGAGATTGTTGATACCGTGCAGATAGAAGTAAAAGAGGAGAAAGTCACAAGGGGTAGCAGTCAACATGAAATGAAGAGTTACTATAAAGACATGGCTGGCTCTCAGACTGATTTTGCCTTGTTCAGGAATTCACTGTTCCACGAAAGTAAAAAAGAATGCATGAATACTTGTGGAAATATATATTTTTCGTATCAGAACAAGGGTGTATATTCCACACGACATAATTCCTTGTTCTCATTTTTAAAGGATACGGATGGATTTTTTCATAGTTTTATGCACAGAAAACATAACTATTGAGATCTCCTAACAGGCAACGATGTTATTTTCTCCTCTAAAGACCTGGACGATTTTGTAGGACAAGCTCATATCGGGGCTGAAACGCAGCTCAAAAAATAACCCAAACAAAAGGAATATGAACTAGGTTAATAATGCAAACAAAACATACACTTTCACCCACCTTACCCGACTAAACTGGTACGAAAGTAGAAAAGCAAAGGAGACGCATGACGCAGGTAGACAACTTTTTCCCAGTTTTCATATTCAACCGAAACCCTACAAACGCCACATTTACTCAAAATGGAATATAATGGTAGGTAAGTGATAGTATATAAAAATTCGAACCCCTTTATAAAAATGAAGAATGTACAAAAACATTATAATAATAATACGCACTCATAAACCTAATGGATTACACGAGATTGTAGCTTACAGGAGTTCTACATAAAAATGGAGCAGAAGGGTTTTTACATCTTTTAAAAATCCTTTAGAAGGTCTCCCTTGAAAAGAGTAAAAGCGGATGTGTAGTTAAAATGTGTGTGCACTAAAGCTTTTTACGTTTCTCACTAAAAACTTGTAAACATACCCTTTCAGGAACTCTCAAGTGGGCATTATGAGACACGATATGGAAATATCATATAAGATCTTGGAAGATATGTTGGGAAAAGTAGAGCAGATGGGTAGAGAGTGAAAGTGAAGATAGAAAATAGTGATTATGTGATTATCCATCCGTCTCTCCGAAAAGAATATAAACCATATAAGAGTGTTTTCACACAGGAAAAGAAAACCGAGAGTGATGAGTGGAGCATCTTCAACTTATCACAACGTCTTTAAGACTTAAATGATGATCACCACCTCACAAGTCGGCGATTTCTTTTTGTTTTATGTCTGCCTCGTTGCGAGAAAGTTTTCTGGGAACGAGGTTTGAATGACAATGGGGACATAGGTGAAGAAGATTGAAGATATGTGTGCCAGTCTGCCAGTATGCAAAATCCCATTATGGGGAAAAGGACAGCTAATCTAATTAGAGTGCAAGTCAGGGACAGAGAAAAAATCTCGTGCCTACATGTGTCTCAAAATCCCTGTGTGTGACGCCTTCAAAAAAAGATGATATAAAAGGAGAGTGAAGTGAAAATGGATCAAGATTTAGAGCATGGTTTTTGCAGTTTATTGTGTCTTCATGGTCATGACGCAGCACATGACTTGAATTTCCTTTTAAGAACAATATGCACACACACACACTATGTGTCTCCATCCTGCCGTTCTGCAAATACCATTCATTACCGCTAACATCATCCTCTTCTCCATTTCTTACATAACTCTTCTATTATTTAAACAACATGCCCACACTTTCCCAGTTTTACATTCCCGAGAGTTGATTAAATGAACATGTCTAGAGAGAGACACTTTTTTATCTGACTTCCTCATTGTCGTCAGCGGACTGTATAATTATGCTTAATCATCTCTGTCGAGTTCATGAAATTCATCCCTGGATTTCCTCAACTATGTTCGCTTCATTAAACGCCTGAAGGAAGTCAATTTTACCATTCTGCGAATGTAAAAATTTCCTTCTCTGAATGCCACTCGTCTAAAAAATAGTTCATATTTTTTCATTTTGTAATAAAATTGTATTTGTTTTCCATTAGGTAACAAATATGTCAGTTTTGAACACAAGAGACATTTTAACCACGTACGAATAAGCAGCATAATAAAACGCTGTGGGCACAAATGTTGTTACACTTTTTATGACATTTAATGCTTCTTGGAAAATATTTTGTATTTACCCACACACGTTTGTTTTCCAGAACAGTGAATATTATTTTTTATCTGTTCATGCACTATTTAATGTAGAGCACATACTCAACACAATATCACTTAATTACTGCACGGAGATGTTTTCAACTTTAAGCTCACCTACCTTTAAATCCGGTCGTTTGTGTACTGGCTGCGCTGTAGATAACCAATTCCTCTGAGGTTTATCGCGGTAATAAAAATTAGCGAAGATAAAACGGGTCAAGCGCCACAAGTAGGTTGGTATAAGTTTATGAAATCTCACTTTACAAAATATTGATACAATAGTCACGCTCACGATTCTGTGTTTCTTCACTTACGTATATTGTAATGTACAAAATTTCTCACAACTTTTCACAATAAAATGATCCGACGAAGTCGATTTATAATTGATTATACAAGTTACAAATAAGTTGATCGGTTTATATTGTAAAGTACACACAATAACTTCTTGGAAAGAATCTCTTGTTCATTCCAGCAGTTCTTTCCAAATGTCATTTTTTCAGTTCATGGAAAGTTTTTGGAAAAGGAGGCTTCCCGAGCACATAAAGATTACCATTTTTATGACTTGTTCAAAGTTATCAATGGCAAAAAGCTGAATTCAAGTTCATTCGACTGTAATCTTTATTCATTTGCATGCAATCTATGCAGTCTACCCAACAAAGAGCGTGTCTCGATGCGTGAATATAATAATCTGTTGTTCTCCTCCTCAGAGCAAATATATATCATCTAACAATTTTGAGCGTTACATACATACGAGGAGAAAGGAGATTAAAGTCGGAATGTAATTAGACAAGAGAAAAAAAATCCTTTGGGAGTCAATACACCACTCTCGCTCAATGTTGGCTGTGCTAGGGCTAGAGGGAATATGACTTTGAATAGAAAAGGCTGACTACTAATTCAGGATTTTGACACACTCTTTCCTTTAATCTTTTCCCAGCAAAATTTATAGCTTTTTACAAGTCAAATAATGTGGTGTTGATGGTGTATGAGCTTCGTGTGAAGCGCATCGTCGACTTTGACACTGTGCCACACTGCCTTATAGTCATACGAAAATTAAGTGAAATGAGAGAGTAGAAAATAAAACGAATTGTAAGAAGATGACAGGACTTACATGGAGCAACAGCAGTTGTTAATTCTTAATATACCTTCGAACTTTTCATGTAAGTGAAACTAGTTTGACTTGATAATAGCGAGCGTTGGAGAAATAAACTGCACAAAGAATACTTTTTTTCAGCTTCCTCGCGTCGAAATGAGAACTCTCCTTTCGCTTCCAGAGCGTCAGCTCTTGCCTTCGCTGTTGTGTTTGCAACTCAGTCACGATGAGACTGAGAAGTGATCCAAGCATCCCCTCTGATTTTCTTCGTCGAGGCTTCATGTGTATAGCAGCTGAAACACATCCAATATAGTATCATACACAACACAACTGAATATAAGTCTTTGCGACTTGCTAAAATAATATGGTCATTGAAATTCACATTATGCATGTGTCAATGTGTCACACACTGAAAAATATGGGAATATGTAATTGGGTAGGTTATAGTTATGTACTTGCACTTCGTTGTTTTTGAAATTTTTCTCACTGTATTTCTGTACATCTATGATATGACGAGTTATGTTAATGGCTGATTGGAACATGAAGTTTAAATAATTAAATTTATGACTTATGACATGCCAGCGTATTCTTTGAATTTGTGAGTGTACAGTTCATGAGCTGTTGTGACGTGCCTTCCCAGGACATGGCAAACATTAAAATTGTCAAATTATACACATTAAATAAGTTTCAATAAGTATATCATGCTTTTAAATTTATTTTTCAAGTAATCCTGTTGGTCACAGGTCACAGTCACACATATATGCTTATTCATCATCTAATCATTTTAGTGATAATTCAGACATTACTTGTCTAGTTTATTGTTTCCTGTTAAATTTTTAACTCCTCACTTAAAATCATGATTCATGAATAACCAGGACGCAGAAGCCTAAGCGCTTACAGACGTCCACTTGTACACATGAGCATACAAATATTGCGAACATTGATTAAGACTTTATGACGAAGATGTAAACATGTTATTTATTTGTCAACGAAGGATGGAAAACAAAATCCCTGCGATATGCTACGCTTGAATTTTCTTTGGAATGATGAATCAATCAATTCTATAAACCTGTCAAGATAGTTTCCAATTTACCCAAGTTGGCGAATTCCATAATCTAATCATTCCTATGTGTGTTTATATGTGATCACTGATCAGTGAACAAGTCCCGGAAGTACCGAGAGAATGATTTGTGGCAAGCACATTTCGGTTGATGAAGGAAAATTGTATGTATGTATATAAATGTTTCGCGTTGCCCCATTCCCCA
>JAQFZW010001979.1:0-20912 GCA_034687055.1 Heteromurus nitidus
TTCCTTAAATGTCTATATGGGGATATGACTGTCTGAAATTCATATTTCGGCATTATATATGCTGTTTCTGATATCTTTAAACTCATTCGCCAGCGCACGCTTTTGCGTGCGCCCGGGTAACTAGTAACAACATATTTGTGCATACGCGTTCTCTAACACTATGCGTTGTAAGATGCGAACACAATATTTGTGCTTGTTTTAAAAACGTGTTGAAAGTAAAGAAGATCCTTCCTGAACACACGCATCAGCGTATAAAAATAGATTTCGGAGTGTACTATTATGCGAGAGCCTTGTGTGTGTGGACCTGTCCGCAGGTTAAACGTGTTGGGCTAGGCTAAAGAACACGATAAGAACGAGTCTGGATAATAATAACATTTTGAGTATACAAGCACAATATATCAAGAAGAGGGTTTAACGTGTATATATATTTCAAGAAGTCCAGTTTTCCTTTGAAACCGAAAGTGAAGAATACGTGTGTTTTCTCTCTGCTAACCTTCATTCTACAAATTAAAAAAAAATCATTATTATACCTGCTGCATTCCATGCAAGTATTATCCACTCACACAAATTGTCCAGAGAGCTGAGTTTGTCGTACCTCAACTTGAAGGTTAACCTGTTTTCGTGTATATATAATATGCTTAAAAAACTCTATTATTTTTATATGACCACTTTCATTCACAGAACATGTTTCGTGTCTTGATGAACATGTAAAAGAGAAGATAAGAAAGAATTTATAAGCCCCTCAAGGCACGTTATTTATACATATATCGATTCCTTAAAATCGTATACGTATAAAACACATTTATATACTTTCCATTTCATTTCCAGGCACCATACGTTTATATAATCACTGATGTTATATAAAAACTGGTCATCATAAAATATATATATAATCGAGAGAAGAGAAAAAGGTCGGTGAAGAAAATACCACGCTCTCTGGCATCATCAACAAGATTGTAGAAAAGAAGCTTTTTTTAACATGATCCGATGGGGATCACAAAACGTCTACACTTCTTGAAATGCTCCAATACACACACTCTTCCTCCAACCTGCTATATTTTGTTTGCCTCGTGACGACATCCAAAGTATATTTTCATCCTTGTGTTCTATTGCTTCGTTTGTTGAGAAGTAGGAGAAAAAAAGCTTTTGGCTACGAGAAACTTTTCCATTTTCTCCAAGAATCGAAGAAGGAGAAATAAAGTTTGGAAAGAAATGTAGAAACTTTTTCTTTCTTTTGGTGCGGAAAAACTCGTTGAAACAAGTATTAAGTTTTTTTAAAAATACGAGGGAAAAATAAAACTAGCTACTATAAACTTTTTTTCTACCAAAAGCAAACATCGTCACAGATCGTATGAAAAGAGAAGTTTTCATTTCTTCAAATTTTTTGGAGGGTTTCTTGTCGACGACGAGACCGCACTTTGCAGCTTCGTTTTTTCTGATCTCTTTTTTGTTACAAAATTTGAGGAGAATGAAAATGACTGAACACTCGAATAATAATTCTCACAACGAAGTTTTTAGTCTTTATTTTTATCGATTGGCAAGGGCAAGTATTGTCGAAATGGTGCGAGCATATACGAAATTTTAAAAAAATCAATATCACTCAACAATACTCAACAAATAAATTATTACGTGGCAAAAAGTATCGTATCCACACACGCAATTTCCAACAATTAATTTATATTGATGCTGAATTGTTCGTAATTTTACAAAAAAACTAATAAATTTCTTGATCGCCCATTTCAAAGGAATTGCGCTCGCTTCTAAAAACTTTGCATCCCCAAAAAAAATTTGATTGAAGATTTTTATCCCAACATCTCAAAATCAGTAAAACCTTTCACCGAAATTTCCAGCTAATATGTTTCAAGAATGAAATTATATAAAAACAAAATCGTTCAAAAGTGCAAATTGACCAGCCAGAAAGGGTTCTATAAATTTATTACAACCTGAACACAAGAAAAGGTTCGCTAAAAAAAATCGCGGATCCTCCCACTTTGACGGCTGAGAAAGGTTTAATTTGTTTTGTATGCACAAATGTATGTTTCTTCACGAATTACAAAGTTGACCCTACCCCGTGAGCGATTCTCACATCGCCCCCAAAAAACTACGTTTTCCCATACGCTACGTCCAGGAAATCTTATGGAATCATGCAAAATAAACGCATATTCTACATTAACCCAAATGAACACAGTCGTCCTCGGCAAGCCTAACAAACACAATTCCGTTATGTGATGACGATCTCCGGGTTTTCCAACAATATACCCATCTCCCAAAGCGTCACAACTGAAATCGCGCACATTATATAAAAAAATGAAACCGAAAACGGGGTGATACCCATAGGTATTCCACCAATCTTGGGGTGATACGTTCACTAAATCCGAGAGATATAAAAGATATATATGACTCACATATATACATACACTATATCATCTATCTCAACGACCATATGAAAGAAAAAATAGCAAAAAGAAATATACTATGCTTGTATTCAGATAATCTCAAATCCAAAAAATAATATACAAATTACGCTACGAAAAGAATCGCTATCAAGTTCACCGGATAATTACATCCCAGTTTTTGAGATTGTCCACCACGAAAAAAAACGAAACATCCGCAAGAGTATTTAAACACGATATTTTAAATAATAACATGAGCACATTAACTATGACTATGACTTCAGCAGCATCTTTTTTTCGCACACACTAACTTCTACAATTTAGTTTCAAAAAACACGCAAAATATATTTATTATTCGTTGTTGCACACAGCATATAACATACTAAAAATCGGTTGAAGGTATATACATCGTGAGTATATCATTTCACAGGATTTCCCGTTCCGTATTATATAAACCCTCCAGCAGAGCATTAAATTCGCTAGCGTGCATATCACTCGATTCCGGTCATCAGTAAAAAAAATATAGTGACTCTCTCTGGTCCATACTCCGATGACGTCACACATCCGAAATTCGTAACGTGGAAAGTTGAGTGATGCATAATTTTGTCCGGGTGTGGGAAGCATGCATATAAAAGCACCGCTCCATACTGTCTCCAGACGTTTTCTCCAGCGTATCTGTGTTACAACGAGCAAATAACATTCCAGTATTTCCAGCAATTTGTCGCTTACTCCAACCCGAGTGCGTCGCTGAGTAAAACCGAACAATTTCTTATTAACTTGCGTCGTGCATTTTCAAGAAAGTCGTCCGGGAAAGTGCATAAATAAGTGTTTTGACTTATGTTAACAGCCAATTATTAATCACACGGGTATTTGTGTGTGTTATTCAGGTATCCCAACCCGGGATTGTAATGACACAAAAAGTGGCATATATATATATCAGTGTCATATAAAAGCACCCTGGACTTTGTCAACAATTTATTTCGAACAGTCATAGTACGAGTATTTAAGTTGTACGTGATATATTACACTCCATACACGTTCGTGCATTTGCGCAACCATCTCATCCTTTAATCTCTGCGTGCACACATCTTTTTCTGAGAACGTTGTAGAAATGTAAACCAGCTCGTGCGTGAATAATTTATTAAAATAATATCTAAATTAATTATTCTAAATCATACATAACATATACGCGTGCAAGTAATTAATAACAATTTTTTTTTAATTTGTGAAGGTGTGTGATGTAGTGTCATCCATAAATGAGCGACAGCCAGGGCCCAGGCGGAGGGGCCCTGGAACCCCATCCATTTGGGGGATTTGGGCCCCCGCCTTCGTCGGGCAGCAGCAACAATAAGCACGCGTACACGCCGCCGACTTCCGGAGCATCAAACTCCCCAAACAACGGTGGTCTAACAGAACTGAACCACCACCACCACAACAACCATCAGCACAATAACCACCACCACCACCCGCACCTGACTCTGCTCAAAAGTAGTGGTAGCAACACCCACAATAATAGTCTAGGGTTGCCCCCTGCTTGGTTACCGTCCTCCTCCTCTGGCTCCGACGATGTGCTCGGACCCCGTTTGTCAGACGCGTTCTCGGAGATGCGCTACCTGGAACTGAGCAACTGGGATTTGAGTGGAAACGGAGCGTATACGAACGCGGAAGGACTCACCGCCCGACTCGTCGACGCTCGCTCAATCGACTCGAACGACACAACGATCCAGTACCGGCCCTGGGAGAAACCAGACAGCAACAACCCGCAGCAGCAGCAACCGCCACACACGAGCGCAGCGCCGACATCCGGCACTGTGTCGAACAGCACAAACACGACGAGCAACGGGAGCACACGGAACCACGACACGGTCACTACGACGTCGTCGTCCACACCGAACGGGGTGTCGTCGACGAACAGCGACAGCGAGAACAAGTCGCCGCCGACGCTCACCCCACTAACGAACGCGTTCCCCAACTTCACGGAAACGTTCGCGCCGAACGGCCAGAAGTTGCCCTCCTTCCAGTCACAGTTCAACGCGTTCACCGACGGCCAAATTGAGAGCCCAGGACTACCAAGCTTCCACACGCTCCCAGCGAACAGAGGGTACGTGCCCCCGCACCCGAGCGCAGCAATCGCTCCAGGTCAACTGCACACAGGCCCACCCCACCCCGGCCACCCGCACATGATAGCAGCTTCACCAATGCCACCTCCACGCGAGCAGCAACCATTCCTGGAGGAGCGCCACATCCAACTGTTCCCAGGACAAGTGCCGCTTGGCCCTGGCCAGTTCTCGCAGCTGATCGCGACGACGACGAACCCGTCGACGATGACGATCACGAACGGACATCATCATCACATCGCTGGCGCGCACGCGTACCACCCAGTAGCGATGACGAGCGGGGCAGGAGGCTCCGGCGGCGGAGGAAGTTTCGGTGTGATCCCCACTTCCAACGGTGCGGCGACGTTGCAGCTGCAAGAACTCGTACCTGTTCCGCAGATGCACACGATCCTGCACCCTGTGGTGGCAGCAGCAGCGACTGGTAGTAGTAGTAGCAGCAGCAGTAGTACTCACAAATTAGCGCAACCAATTACGACTGATGGGAGCATTCCCGGCCTTAACCTTAACATAATCGATCCTCACCACCCCCACCACCACCATCATCCTCATCATCACCATCCCGCACATGCACAACATCACTTTGGCACAATGCCGAACGGCAATAACCACCTGAGCATTAACCTGCCCAAATACCTGACGTCGAACAGCGACGGTCCAATCGAGACGCACCTGATCGCGGTGAAGCTTCCGAACGCAGGATACGAGCACGTTGCGCAGCAGCAGCAGCACCACCACCACTCTGGAATGCTCGCTCAACAGTTGCACACGCCAACTCACGTGCAACAACAACAACAGCAACAATCCCACGTTCAAAACCACCATCACCAGATCACAAAGCTGGAACTGCGTAGTCCACACATTGCAAACGGCACGAGTAACGGCAGCACTCCAAACGGGAGCACTACCACCAGCACCCCAACAAAAAGGCAGGGCAAGAGGAAGCGGTCCGAGAACCCACCTCCCCAAAACAATAACAACAACACGAGCAATGGCCACCACCACGACTCCGGTAGCAACGCACATCAAGTCTCATCAGTGTCCAGCACAGACTCTGACTTCAAACGCCCGAACATGGGCGGTTCAAACCACCACGGCCCCGGAACAAAGCGGATGAATGGGCTTCAGCACACGAACGGCTCGTTAAGCGACAGCGCGGATCTAGGTCTCGACAAACCTTCAAAGAAGAAGCGCAAGCGGTGTGGAGAGTGCACCGGCTGTCAGAGAAAAGATAACTGCAGCGAGTGTGCGCCTTGTCGCAACGACAAGAGCCACCAGATCTGCAAGCAGCGGAGGTGCGATAAACTCACAGAGAAAAAGGTAAGCAAAAATGATTTTTTTTTAATCTAATTTTTTTTAAAAACCCCTCAATAAGTTTTTCCTCCTCCACTAAAAAACCCTATAAGTTTCCATCGTTCTCACTTGTTACTGTTTTGTCATTTCACCGAAATCTGCTACTGCCTATTTCCGTTTCCACACTTATAGCGCTTCATGTTTCTACCTCTTATCCTCTGTAAAAGAGCATATTATTACATTTCCCACAAAATATAATTCTCCTACGTAAAAAACCTATATATTTGTATTAATTTGTCTGCCAAACTATTCGAATCAAACCAGAATTCACGACATATTTTTAATTTGCAAAACATCCCAGTCGTCAATATTCTAAAAAAACGCGAAAATTGGCTAAAAAATTGTTTGTGCAGAACCAAATTATTATATTGCACACACGTAATGACCATTTTACCCTCGAAAAAACAACTTTGATCCGGATATATTTTGTTGCGAATTTAACACACAGACGTAAAAAAAAGTTTCGGCTTGTTCCTGGAAATGATTCCCCATTGTCTCATCATCATCATAACGCGCGGTTCCTATACATAAATTTCCACTTTTGTGTCGGTTGACTAAAACTTATTACATGCAGCTGCTACACAATTTTTTTATATATCCTTTTTTCGAGCATTGATGATGATGATGATGATGATTCATTTCCCTTTCTCTCTCGCTCGCATTCTCCACACACTGCTGAATGAAAGAGACGCTCAAGGAACATTCAAAAGTTCCTTCAAAATATTCTTTATAAACGCATATACAAATCCGTCAGCACTAAATATATATAGCTTCAAGAAATTGTGTCAAAAATAAAATCTTTCAAACCAAACCCAATTTCTCATCACAAAAATTAAGAGCTCACACATCTTTACTTGATCCAAGAAGACACACGATTTTCCGTGGATTTGTCAATGGTTCAATGTTTTAAAAAAACGGAGAACGGAGCAACGTGAAACTTGCCTAAAATGTGCTCTAAATAAAGAATAAAAACTCCCAAAAAAGTTATGTTCCGTTGAACACACAATAAAATACTTGACAAAAAAACGAAAGTGTGTGTAATCATCTCATTTCCGGACCGAGCAAAACTGTATATAATGACATGTCACACATACAAACTCATACGTACAGCTTGAATATATTTTTGTTGTCTTTTTAAATTATTTTCGCAGTTTAAATTAAAAGCACTTATTTTCCATTCAGTCCATGATGTAGTAAGATTTTCATTATATCATCATCATATCATATACACGCGTAATATGTTTCCAACGGTCGTTTTTTATAATTTTTCAACTTTGCATTAAAAACATCGCACATGTCCGAAGAATTCCAAAAAAAACCCAGCTCACGCATAATAACATTACGAGAAATGCACACACACTCAAGCACATACATCCTCTCAGACACGATGTATGAGCTCACATCCGAAACATCTGTCGAGAGAGCTGACAAAAAAAATAGAGAGAGACGGGCGATTATATTATGCGTTACGCTAAAAGCATATCCTCATGCAACTGTAGAAGAAGACAAAAAAGGAATGTTCATTCCACACTCGGCAGACTATACATATGTATTGCGTACACATGTGTGTATTGTCGTCAAAATTTTTTTGTTGAGTGGCAATATAATAGAGGACTGGAAATATAGGTTGTGTAGTTTAAAACACCGGTCCTCTCGGATCCAGCTACTTATTTGTACACATGCATATTATTATACAGGCTCCATCAGTCAAAGTCATGTAATGAGGCAGTGGCTAAAATTGCAGCGAAAAAACTGACGTACTCGATTTTAGGAATATAAGAAAATAGTTCGTCGCCGTTGCTAACTGCAAAATTGAGTCAGCCGTCTATTAGACAACATGCGCACTTTACGATTTTTCCAACGATTTGTTTCTTTTACCATTATTTGGAATATTTTGTTATTATTTAGTCCGCATCCGCACCATGTACTGCATATGTGTTCTCATAATTTTAATACTCGAATTACTTTTACTATATATTATTTCAAATTTATCGAGCATTGGGATTATATAATTAAATGCATGTGGACATTATGCTTAAGATTTCATACTTGACAATATATCATTCATTAAAAGACTCGAGATTCAAACATCATATATTCGTGTATTGACCAAGACCAAACGACATGTTCCCGCAGAACCTAACACACAATCCAAAAAAACGTATATTTATCTGCTGGAGAAACATGTTTATCTCAATATTTCTAATGTTCGCCCCAAAAAACCCGTAAAATGCTGACTCAGTATCCGCTTGCAGCTCAATTTCATACGATACCTTTTTTCTTCGTCTTTTGAACACATCTCTTTGCAAAAAAAAGATACAAAAAATACATATATGTCCCAAAGTATTTTTTTGTTAGAAAAAGGAAACGACTTCATTTCCCCCCTCTCCAGAACATATCCAAAGAAAACGGTTATTTTACAACAAAAAAGTCCATATATTCATACCTTCCAACTGGACATTGGACATGCACGTATACATACGCATTCTAGTACAACGTGACCATATGGTCTTAGCTCATTCAGCATAAAAAGCACAAAAAAATACGAAATGTATAAAAATTTGAAGAAGAGCCATTTTCTCTACATCTTCTCTGTTCAATATGGATTTTTGTGAGCATATATACCACGACTTCCTTTCTCAACTTATTATTATAAAACCCCCGACCAAAGCGCATATATACACACGTCTCCTGCCATACTAATCATCCTGTGTATCCGCCTCTATCCGTTTCTCTCATCAATTTTACAAAATAATAATAATATGAAAACACAGTACTGCACACACTCCGTACACACTGTAAACTGTAAACCGTGGTTAGGTTTTAAAACGAGAATATATACGTATTTTCACACACGTATCTCTGTCCTTTGTGAAATTATGATCTCTTTTATACACCAGGTGTTGTGTCATCCAGCCTCAATCGTAATAACGCATATACACATCGGCATCATAATAGATGTTGTAGAAGATAAAATTGCTGAAATAAATCGCCTCCTTTCGAATCTGAAAAAAATATTAACTTATGGCGAGGTAGCACTGCTATTCCATTGTTTTACGTTCTACAAAATACCGTAGTAGAACATAAAACAATGGAATGAACGCAAGTGTCTGCTGATCTCATAAATTTGTCGTCTTCCTCTGAATCGAAAGTTTATACATTTTAACATATACATACGTAAAATATAATTATCCACTAAGCTATAAAAAAGAAGGTACTGCAGATATATTCCCAAACGTAGTCATAATTTCCCTCTGAATCGAAACTATATATACATTTTAGCATATAATACAGACGCAAAATAACCCAAAAGCATGCGACTTTCTTCGATTTCTAAAAACGGAAAAATTATGTTCCTTTTTATTATTATTATGTATTTAGTATTTACACGAACTAAATGCTCATGAGTTTTCTTCATTTTCTTGGTCTCGAGCCAAAAAAAGAGATAAAATAAAGCTTCCTACATCTAAAAAAAAGGTTTGATCAGAAAATGGAAGTAAAATACATTTTTCCCCTTGTCCAGAGAAATGTCGCACGTTGACGTGTCTACAGTAATACCGTTTAAGCAGCATATAACAAAGTAAAGACTAGCAATGTTGCGTTGGTCGAGGAAGTGGAAAAGCAAGTGCATATATGTTGAACTTGAACTCGTATATACGTTTTTTGTACGCAAGTACGTCGACATATAGAGAGAAAGCTTTCTCTACTTGATTCTATCCAACATGAATGATATTACATGAAATTTTCTGTTGAGCTACATACTCGAATATAAGTATTCGTGGAGAGAGAAGTCTTTTTTCCCTTCCCGCTTATATAAAGAGAAAGGTTTTCCACACAGAGAAGCACGATAAAAATATATAATATAATTTCCCGAATATAGAAGCATTTCCCATGCGGCGAATCAGAGAGAGAGAAAAAAATTCATATATGAGTCATCCTTTCGTCAGAGAGAGAAAGAGAGAAACAAACCCAAAAACCCCCATCTTGGCAACTACACACACATTCACTTTCCTAATGTCTTTATACTCCACTCGCTCAAAGTTTATATCCTTTCCACCCATACATGACTACATGTTTTCTCCGAAATCGCCTATATCACAAAAAAAACCCACGATGCATCCCGTTTATATGCATGCTTCAGGCTTTTATTTTCGGTATTTCACGTTTTTTTGCTGTGCACCGTATTTTCAGCACAAGAAGACTCATATAACGTGTCGTCATTCATGGCAAACTCTCTCTCGCTCTCAATCCAAAAGCCTTGTGCTTCCAAAAGTTCTCTAGTATTCCTTAAACATTTTCTCTCTCTCAAAGTAAAAAAAATCCTGAAAATATATAATACAGTACATAATATTGAGAGGAGTATAGCGTATATATCCCATATTATTACATCATACAATGATTGTAGTAAATGAAGACGGACGGATGAAAAAAAAGAAGCAAAAGTGCATTTGAGTCAGCATCCATGTATATAGATTTCATGAAATGGTGTAGAACTACTTTACAGTATAGCACGGCATATTATGTTTTTTTCATATATATCCTCACACACACATCTCTCTCTTGTTAATTGTCAAGGGACGCTCTACGTTTTTCCTCTCTCGTTTCTCCTTTTCCAGTACGAGAGATTGAGAACGAGCATGCACCAACATCCGAACCAAAAAAAATGCACACACAAAATCTGGAGTCACGTTCAAGAACATAAGAACGGAAGAGGGATGATGTGCATACACACTAGCTACATGTAACATGATGGCTTCCACACACTCAAAATCCTTTGTCAGCCAGCCGCTGCACTAAATTCTATTTCTTCTCTGCTTTGCTCCCTTGAATACGAAAGCACACACGCATATATAAATACGCACTCGAATGAAAAATTACATTCGCTCAAACCATATATATAACATATATTGCGTAGTTCAGTTCAGAGAGTGATATCAAATTGTCCAATACATCCAAAAAGAGTTACAATTACACGTATGATCCACGCACATTTCCAGTGTAAACGCATTACAAAGCCTTGAACCAAAAAAAAACGATTTCAAAAACTCTAAACTACTAAAAAAACAGCATCTGATCATCGACAAAATTATTACACAACTCAAAATAAAACATACCCGGATTAGATATATACAATGCATTTCCATATTGTTTTGAGCAAAACACATATACACAAACTCGACATAAAACCAAAAAGAAAATTCTTGCCCTACATTTTCCCAGAACATGCAGTAATTTTTTTTCGCAACCAAAAAAAGACAGCATATTTCCACCTGAACCACCGAAGCATATCAATGTGTGTGTACACGCGAATATAGAATCTGATGGAATATTTTATATATTTTCCTCGAACAAAGGATGTTCAAAGGAACCTATTATGAACCATAATAGCGCACATCCTATATATCGCTCATCATATAATCATATTGTCGTTTCTCCCCGCTCCGCTGGTTTACCTGACCTTCATTCTACATCTAGAGTCATATGCTCAGTATATGCTCACTCACGTGTGAGTTCTTCTATTATATCACCTTGCAAGTGACTTGGAGGAGTTTTGTTTGATAAAAAATTGATTATTGTCAGATTTCAACCCAATTACAATGCGATGATGTATAGTTAATACAGTTTTGCAAAAAAAAGTTAACAAAAATAAATATCAGCGCAAGTGTAGACGACTTAAAAACGTGCGAGTAAAGCGCATATAAATTTGTACACACGAAAAGTAGTTGTGTAGTAGAGAAAGGTTATGGTCGTTTCCTCCTCCTACGCCCCTCTCCTCCTGCTAGTCTCTACTTCTTCTCCATTTCCCCTCTCTCTTGTCTCAGAAAAAGGGGGACTATTATATACACGAAGCAGCGTGGAGGGGGAAGCCTATTTGAAAATAAGAATTGAGAGTTCTCGCAGTGGGGGCGCTTACACGAAACAACTCCGCCGTAAATATAGTGGGATTGCGTATTGGCACGCTTTCTCTCTCTCTCTCCCACACCAAAATAATAATATCAACGATGCGTAAAAGATTTTTTGTAAACAAAAACACACGCTGTTGAAGAGGCAAGTCTCATCAGTTCGCAAAGTGCGTGTTTTAAGCGACAGCGCTGTGCAAAACTTTATCTCAAAAAACTGGAAACGTAGTCACACGACGATTATGTAATTTACACATCGGATTTGTAGACGAAACAAAAAATCTTTTTTTTTAAATGGGTTCAGACGAAGAAGTAGGTTTGGCAGCGTCTCGTGTGTGCGCAGCTGCGTACATCCGTGATGCGTTTCACATGAATACACATATACATGCAGTTGTGTGTCCAAATGTTCGATCAATCGTGTGTGTATATTCAAACCATTTCTCGACTTGGTTTCCCAAACCAAAGAAAAACTGTTAAAATGTTAATATCTCTGAAAACAAAATCAATTTATAATGCTGCACTATACGCTATCAATCAGTCAAAGCAGTCGCAAAGACTTTGCAATGGCAGATATAGGCTTTGTATGCGTATGTGGAAACTGGATTTTTACGAAACAAATTCATAAAAAAAATCTCTCTCGCTTCTACGATATTTTTTTTGTGAGACATGAAAAATCTAACAAATATTTTCTTCGTGTGCGCATAACACATTTTGCTTACAAAAGTTAGAAACACATCTCTTAAATTTATATATACGAAACATCACGATATTGTATAATGTTGCTGCATAGAAAAAGGATGCGAAAGCGAAAGCGTAATGTAGCTAGAGCACACACATATATCTCAGTTTCCAAGCACAGCCGCATAAACGAAAAGAGATGAGCAACCCCCGAGAAAAGAAATATATATAACGGGGAGAACATTCCCGAAAAAAAGCACCGTGCAGTTTGATATAGGGGGTGCATTATATATGTCCGCCATCTCAACTCCTATAAGCTCCATTATTATTTTTCCAGGGGTGCCGGGAGAATATAACGTTACCATTCGGGTAACATGTTCTAAAAAACTTCGTGCCCCAAACACCCAGGTGGATGAACAAAAAAATACTAGGGGGTTGCTTGTATACAGAACAAGGAACTTTTAATAAAAAAATGGCTGACTGCTCCGTCTTTTCATACAAGAGTTAAAAACTATACTGTAGTTAACAACTCACAAAAAAAGCACGCAGGTGCACACGTTGAATTATTAGAAATCGTATACGATCTGTAAAACAAATCATATGCAAAACTCGCCCGAATCGATAAAAAAACCCTTTCATCATTCTCTTCTTCATTCTCAAGACAAATATACCTATATTTTCATCCTTAAAAAACTCCCAAAAAAATGACTTGAATATTTGAACCCGACAAAAAAAGCAATGATGGTTGGTGGTGATGAAACTCCAAAAACGCATCATCGTGATTATCGATCGAGTAAAAACGATGCCACCACCACCATTGAGTTTTTAGTTTTGTACAGACTCAACATATATGTTCCACCCCATCACCATCCCTTTACACAAGCATCCCTTCTCTCTGGAAAATAACACACTGTTCTTCCTCTCATACATTTCGGGGGTGGGTGGGTGGATATTTTTTTTGATCCTCAAAACATCCGTACTTGTTCGTGTCAGAGCGAGGGATGCTCTCTCGTCACAAGAATACACAAAGTCAGTACACCACCACACACAGATTTCACGATTTTGTGTGTGTGTTCCACATGCTCTAACCAGGCTTCATGATACTGTAAAATAAACTACACAAACTATATATACTCAACACAACGCACACGCATACCCCTTCTCTTCAATACATATATGCACAAAAAAATCTTCCAAACGCATGGTTTTTTTTTCATCGTAGACATAGAGAGAGCCCTTCATGTCTCGCTCCCATTTTGTTGATCTTCCTACAAGAATGTTCGTGTAATGATCATATATCCGAACCCGATTCACTTTCCTCAAGCGACGACACACAATACATAAAAATATCATATATATACGTATCCTCTTCGTTATCCATGTTCTTGCAAAAAACAGTTTCCACGTATGAAATTGCATGTGAAATTGGATGATGACTCATTCATAGGTTCCACGCATACTATCCAAAAAAATATATATCATTGAACAAGTGATGGCTTCACACATGAGTTATAATATGAATATATACGAAATATCCTTTGTCTTTGAAACATGCCAAAATATATTGCGTAAGAAGCGAAGAATCCTATCCTAAATTCTAGTTCATTTATATGAACGTCAGAGTGCCGAAACTTCTTTTGACATTTCCGTCTTATCTACATACATTGGCGTAATTAATAAATTGTTCTTGAAATAAGAATACGATATTACAAGTGTCGTGATATATATAGCTTTATTTGTATAATATAGCATGAAAGCCATGTATACGCTGCTGCATATAAAACTCTCAATATGTCCAGCCTTGCTTATTTCTATAAAAAAATCTATATAATGCCTTATTTTGATAAATCTTGTGTTAATTTATGAATTTACAAATAAACCCCACCCGCTTTCTCTAAAATCGATATATACAAACTAACCAAAAGCTTTTTCCAACCTTATCTCTCGCCTTTCCAATTTTTAACATTTGTGAATAAATATGCTTGATTAGAATCGGTGTTGTTCATTCTGTTTTGTATATTTGAACTATAGACGCCGAAGTCGAAGCTGAAGCAACAGCAGCAGCACCAACAACAACAACAGCAACTCCAACAGCACCACCACTAACATAACCAACCAGAGCCTGCTGCGTGGACATTTATTTATTTTTAAAAAAATGATGACAAATCCCCTGGATTACCAAAGGCATTATAAAATATAGAGTGACACAAGCAAAAAAACCGGTAGATTCGATGAGAAATTTTTTTAAACAATAATTATTTCTAACACATGAGCCAAAAAATAATGCACAGATATGCTTTCGCAAAAAAAATCGTCAAAAACACCAGTTTCATTTGTGATTTTGCGTAACACGGTCCCAGAGAACAACCATCAAGGTTTGCAAAGTGGTCATCAAGAGTCACAAAAATTAATATTTTTCCTCGTTAAAAATATAAAATCCTTTGTTACGATCTCGACCAAAAAAGAAGAATGTACAAAAAAAACCTGAAATTTTCATCATGTGCATTTATCTGTCAAACCATAACCCCATTAATCCCTGTGGTCGAAAAAGTCAAGAGTATATAAATTGTGCTATATATAACCTCGTAATTAAAACTTGTATATTGTGCTGTGTCTCGTGTTATGTGCTATATATCATATGATTTTATCTATTATAAAAAGAATTTTGAATCCTTCTTTGACATCTTTTGAGAAAAGCACGTCACTAGCTTTCTCCGTAGTTTTAATCGTGTTGTGAATATGTTTTTTTACATGACATTAAGTAATTGTTTAGTAGGATGTCCAGTGAAAAAAAAACTGTCAGTATTTCTTAAATTTTGTACAAAAACATCAGATGCAGCTATATATGTAGTGCGTATATATATTTTTTTTTAAATCTGCATCATTATAATAATAACCCCTGTGAATCTAGTATAGTAATTTTTGTAGAAAAACAGAAATATGTGAATAGTCTTTTTGTGTGAGTCAGGCGATATATACAGTTGGTCCTTTTATTTCAAGTTGAGCTCATAAACGCATACACAAGGTTTAGAATTTTCATATCTTACATTGTCATATCTTTACGCATTATGATCATCATTTATAAAAACATACGCTCTCCACATATATCTAGTCTCAATGAGAAAAAAACTCATCGCTCTCTTAGTATACTGTTTACCGATTATTTTCCTCCTGGAAAAAAGCATATATTTCTCCTTTCCGTCATTTCTTTAGATCTATTCTCTTGCTCATTCCATGCAGATTTGTAAAAAATTCTAGGGGTACTCTGGCCAGTCGCTAAAATTTCAAATTTAGCGCGCACAGTTGATCAAAATTTCAACTACATGAATTTTTAGCTTTTGATCTGATGGACTTCTTAATCTTTGATCTTTGAATTTCGCAAATTCTTAAAGTCTTTGTTGACAGAATTTGGCACGCTCCAAAATTCAATTTATGGAATAGAAATTCACAGGGCATTGATTGATTGATCACCATGACCACAAATTTCGGCAGATTTTTAATTTCATAATTTGTGGACAGGACTTCTCACTAATAATATTTTTAATGGACACAAAATTATTATTATTGTTCAGCGAATTCCCGAAACTGGATATTGAAAGGAAAATTTAGGTCAGGGATTACAACTTATAATTTCCGAGTCACAAAGATATATATTTCCTATCCGATTTATTTCAATTACCATATTTTCGGGACCAACTGTTTTTTATCATATCAGCATTCTAAAAGTTCTCAGGATATAAACTATATGTTGTAAATACACACAATAATTTTTGTTGTAGACTGAAAATCCTGCATTTATGTAAATCCAAATATACTACTATGTTGTATAACTTCCCTTTTTTAGCTTTAAAATTCCGTCACAACATAATATTTGATTGAGATTAGTTGGTAGAAAGTCTAGCTCATCAGTTTGTAACGTAAATATAAATTATATAGTTTAAACCAATATAATATGTAGGTGGCGAGCATGAAAATGCAATGAGCGAAAAGCCTAAAACTTTTAGCTCAACAGAGAGGTTTACCAAAAAAAAAACCAGTCTCTCCTCAAACCACATAAATTGATCTTCTGCAAACACCGATTTAAAAAGAAGTATTTTGTACAAAAAGAAAGCAAAGAGAAAAGTTTGCATAAGAAAACTGATTCCGAAGCATCTCACACAGTATTTTATACATGTTCATGCAACTTTATATAAACTAAATGAATATCATAAATAGGTTAAACATAAATGTGTAGCCAAATTTTTGTATGATAAAAAGCTCGTCACAAAAAAAAGAAGGCAAAGTATTACTAGGATTATATAACATGATATTTTGTACGACATATAACTCATCACTTTCCCGATGATGATTAAGTATATATGTAAGGGCCAAGTATACAATTTACAAAAAAAAATTACGTTATATATTTTATATAATTTGTTTTTTTCTACATACTATTGTTTTACTGTAACACAAGCATAACTTTGTATCTAATTTTTTTATAACATGCATTTTGTACTCGTGTGTTTTCGTTTGTATTTTTTAGAGACTATACGTGGTCCAGATATAAGACAAAACACGTCTATACAATGTAAATTTTATAAAAGTGAAAAATACCGAGAGCATATATATACACTCCCCCACATCTCTCATTGTCTCTCGTCATATTTTGTTTTTAAAAAAAATTTGTGTACAGCCGTGTAATACGAGAATGAATTAAATAAAACACATATGAAGCTTTTTCTTTATAAAAAATATATGTAAAATATCAAGAGTTGAGTGCACCTGTATGTATCTTTACACATCCTCCGTTCATCCTTCATCCATGCAACATAATACTTATAAGATTTTTCACATGTCTTCACTCCGAATGCATATATAATATACGATTTTCATGGAAGAAACAGGTTCTCTCCCCAATTCATATGCGTGTTTCTCAAGACAAAAAAAATTTTGAAGCATGCTTCTCCCCGGTTTTAATAAAAACTCGCTTGCGTATGGTCAGTTATATTTTTACGGTTGAGAAGGTCAATGATGCCAAGAACACTATATACGTGCTTCTTTTATCGGAATATGACAGAACAACATCAAAACTATAAAAAACACTTTCATCCGTACGTTCATATGCACGCGAAAAATAAGTATTCGCATATATGAATACGTTGAATTTGAAAACAAGTATTATTATAAACCAAAAATATCGCAGACTATTCATTGACGTAATACATCCGTGTTATCATGATTTCCCTTGGTTCATCGCCCTTTTCCTATTTACTTCAAAAAATTCTTGTTATGGTTTTAATTTGCAAAATTGCTGCTAGCAATAAACACCAGCCCTACGTGTACGAACATATATAGTCGGCTGGCGGAAGCCTCCGCGTCCGCATCATCATCACTTTGGGTCGCGCGAGTGAGGAATTAAAATGCACTCAAGACGGTATATTAAGTGTTATTGTAGTGCGTAAAAATGCAGCCGTGTCAAGTGTGTTTAGATCTCAAGACGTTTGGAGAACCTCAAGGTCAGTGCATATACACAAGATTCTCTGGTATATCAACACATATTATAAATTTGTCAGCGAACTTAAATTGTTAACACAATTACTTTGAATGACGGAATGCTGGGCCCAATTTCATAAAAATTTACATTATAAACTCTGAAGCATAACGTTTCTCTTCATTCTATTGCATAAACTTTATATTATAAAAGTATCCTGAATGCAGAATGCGAATCAAACGAATACTCCAATTAATTTTAACAGTTTTAACTCACATAAAATCGGAGCGCTACAAGGTCGACACTCATACAATTTCGCTTATGGGATGGGTTATATATACTTGCGTCAAAATATAACTTTTTGCACCTGGGCATTCCTCAAATTTCTACATTTACACACAATAATTACAAAAAAATATATAGTAAATTATATTTCCTTACGAAGATCACCTCGATAGAAACATAAAAATATTACCTCCAAAAATCCCGATTACCCACCTCAAACCATTTTAACATTTGATACGCGTATTATAAAGAGAGAGAGAACCGAACGACGCTCTTTGTACGTATTGGGATAGGCTCTGTGTGTTAATAGACAGTATGATGGGATACAAACACGACACACAAAAAAGTAACCTAAAACCCGGTCATCGAATACGAACTTGATATAGCAACAGTGCATCGCAGTTGAGCAAAACGCTCATGATGTTGTTGAATCTTGAGACAAACACAAGATCTTTCGTTTTCTTGTAAGACGCTCATCGATGACTTGGCATCTTCCAGAAAAGAAATTTTCTCCCCTTGAGCATATATACATATATGCTACACATGTTCTCCAAACCCCCTCTCTAAAAACTCACATTTCTTTAAAGATTGTTGAGGAGGGTCGTATTCCATATTTTTATACTCTTCTCACTCTCTTCGTTTTTGTATAAGTAACTGGAGATGGAACAAGTATAATATGGAGAATGCACACACACCAAAAAATTGTATATTCTCTCGCACAATCGTTACAGCATTAAATTCCCCAAAAAAATATATATAATCGAAACACGAATAACATTAATATCAAGCCACTCTAAAAAAAATTATATATCGCAAAAATAACACGTCCCCGTACGTGCACTTGTTCCAGGTTGATCGGTTATTGACACCGATGAGGTGTGTATGTGTGAGGGGATACACTATATCTCCCTTCCCTCTCTGCTTTGATTACAATGATAACAATAGGGCTGGCGCGCGACGTTGGAGGGGAAGGGGGAACTTTCCCTTTCAACCAAAAAGGTGCATATACAAAATATCCCGTTTTTATATAAATTTGTAAGGGGGAAAGACATAAGGGTGCGCTACAAACAACGTATATTGAAAAGAGGAAGAAGGGTGATGATTCCCTTCTCTCTCTCTCAACCCTCAAATCCAGTCACTAGGTCATTCGAATAATAAATAATTATCCTTGAAATCATTTCTACAATAATATCGTCGTCGTCCCCCATGTCATTGAACTGTTGCGTGCAAGGACACACAGTCAATCAGCTTGCTAGTATTTTTTTAAAACCCAGTCAATCAAGCGTGTTGCTTGTGTCTGAGTTTAAAGATTTTTTTTTTGCGTCAGGTGTGTGGGGTATATGACCCGATAATAATAACGGGGCTGACGAGAGAGGTCGATCTGTAGTTATCCAACAGAACTCAGTCAGTCATTCTTCATTAATCCAATGTCATTTTAAACTGACTGACAAGTGGATCATATATAGGTTGTGTAAAGATGGTAAAAAATGGGACTGATTTTGCTTATCAGAGATTTTATTCAGTACAGTATTTGATTGTAATGTTTACTGGTTCAAAATTAGAAATGCATTGTAATTATTGTAATTCGTCCCTTTTCCCCCGTATTTTAAAAGCTGCATTTTGAATACCCTGAAATATATTTTACACAGAAAAATATATATATTTTTGAAAAAAGGCGAAAATATAATGTACAATGGACACACACATATAATTTACTGTTTCTTTCCACGCCAAGATACGACGAGTATACAGAGGCACAGAGAATTCAGGCTTGAATCCAGCTAGCCCAATCGTTCATTTATGTAACAAGCACACACACATTTCTCTCATTCACTCTGACTTTCGAAACGAATCAACATTCCGTAGTTGAGCCGCAAATAAGCAACGAGAAAAAGACGATGCTACAAGAATCCTGTGCATTATTACTCCCAAAAGCCCAAGTGTGTCTTTCTCGTGCGCAAGTCTTTTACACTTGGCTATGTACATTTCCTTTGCATATAAAACCGAAATCCCACGATATTTAATCATCACATTAATCCCATTTTTTTATCGCGCTATTCAAACTGCAAACAGTAGCAAGAAAATTCTCATTACGACACAAACAATTTTACTACAAAATATAAAGCATAAATGATTTCTCTGTCCAAGTTTTTCAGACTTAAAATACATGTTCGCCATCTTCCAACAAAAGGAGAGTCGTAAAAAAGATTTCTTTTTTGAGACAAGCATGCAAAGATCAGTCCAGAGTATTTCTCATACCCAAAAAGAAATCTCAACATATAATAAAACACATATATATTCCTGCATCAGCCATAATAATTTATTTTACGACCTTTGTGCGAAATATGTATACCTCGTTTGGGTATATAACAAACTTTAGGTTAACATGTTTTTTGCACAAAATATATGTAGTATTATCACGTCTTGTTACTGTACCATTTTTGTGCAAACTTTTTTAAAATCCTTGTATGCAATCACATACACGGACTAAAATAAACAAAAAAAACATCCCGTAGACGTCTCGACTCTGTCTACAAGGCCTATATATATATCCTGCTACTACAACCGCATATAACGGTTTCATAAACATTTTTAGTCCAAATAACACGACATTATTCATACGATCACAAATATCACACACACTGATCTCCTACAAATAGATGCGAAAAGCAATGATTTTTTTGTGATTTTTTGAGTTTGTTGACAGTGTACCAAG
>JAQFZW010001980.1:0-20911 GCA_034687055.1 Heteromurus nitidus
TATGCACTAACAAATGGTGCTCAAAATGCTTAAACTATCATGATTTGTTTGCTTGCTAAGCCTCAGCATCACCATACGTCACATAAAAATATGCAATTGCATAAAATCTCTATCTCTAGTTATGATTGTTTGCCGGCTGGAGTCCAGGTCTTGACACTTAAAGATTCTTCTCCGGGGCTTGATGACAGAAATTTCTGGAATCAAAGGAGGAAAATAGTTAATTATTACTTTTGACTGGTGAAAAATTAATATTTATTTGCAGGATGTTAGCTAAAATTACTTTTGTACAGTGGAAAACTGGAAATTATCTGGATTGAATAGAATTGAAAAGCAAAAGGTGAAAGTGAAGATATTTGTTTACTTTTTGATCATCTGCGAATAATTTGTTATACATATTCCCAAGCTAATTCAAATTTGAATACTCGCGCGTTGCCAGGCAGGGTTATGAGGGCAAAGTGGAAATGCGTGTTTCTAAGGGTGCACCACGGCTGCGGGTGGTCATATACACGGCTTGGTAGATGAGGAAATGACGCTTTCGCCTTCCTATCGTGGAAGACGAAGAATACGAAGAACTTGGAGGCATTAAAAGCACTAAATCTGCAAAATTATCGTATCATTTACCCCAAGTTTCACTTGAGGAGCAGCAAATTAACTGTAATATCCAGCACGTTGTTCTCCATGATCAATGGAGTCGTCTTCTCAAAGTAATTACTTGGTCCAGAGAAGACCTTCAAAATGGGACAGGATTTGTTGTATCTGCGAAACCAGGTATTCGTCATCAAACTTCTCTTCGACCGGATCCCCAACTGAACTTCCTTGGAAGCTTGATGCACGCTCCCCGGCTCCCGAGTGTCTCAAAAAATAGTATGATTATAAAGAAGTTGATTACTCCACACCACAGGTATACCGTGTTCAAAATATACTGAGGAGACTCGTCCAAATCCCTTGCATCAATTATAGACTGTCGGAAAACACTAATTGTATTGTACGAGCAGATTGACTGCATCATCATCGGACCAATCATGACTGCCACGACCATTTGTGAAAATAGTTAACGATGCAATGACGAAATCAACTGGAGTTGGCGGTAGAGAAATAATTGCTTCTCAGTTGCTAACTTAACATTCCTAAAACAATTACCAAAAAAGGAACCAAATAAATGGATTGATTTTATTTGGAAGAAATCTATTCCATCTTTAAAAATCACGTTTTTACCTGCCAAATTCTAAAATGTATCTCCGCAGACAATAACCCAGCACAAGAAGCTCCACCGTTCCAATAAATATCGACCCCGTTGCGACAAATGTCCAGTTGAAAGCTGACACCAAAATAATTGCAAACTTTGTTGCGACCTCAGCAAAATTCCAAGTTCCAGGCAAAGCGTATCCCAATCTCCCCGGCTCACATTGGTCACAACCCCAGTAGCCAAGATACATTGGGAAACAAGGGTTTCGAAGAATGTCCAAGTGGTAACATATCGGTACCAGAAATGTTGTGAAGAGGAGGGCTCTCATCATCCAAATCACTAAGTGGTCGCTCTTAATTGAGTGCAGGTTTTGTCCCCCTAACGTGTTCAAATTTAATGTTTCTTTAGAATTATTTTTTTGAAAATCCTTTTATTTCAAAATTGTTTTGCCACCTCCACCTTTATGATGCCTTGATTCGAAGACGAGCATGTTGTTAAAAAGTTGCGTGATCCTCCGCGTGCCCTTGCAATTGATGTGAAGAATGGTCAAACATGAGGAATAGGCGGAGATGAACATTATGTTGTGCGTTACAACAAACATTTTCGCAATTTTCCAGCTCGCCAAGGCTTGATTGTCGATCAAAACACCGTGCAGCAGCGCAATTTGCAACCGAATCCAGTACATTTTCCTCTCAACTGGATTCTTAGATTCGAGCACCCTTCGTCCATAATTCCAGCGGAAAAGTATACCGCCAAAGAGGTCGGCGAAGGGAAGGTCGCGAGTGAATTCATGGAGAATCCCACTCGAAAGCAACATACTGGAATCAGTGTAAAATCGTTAGGAGCTAATTTTTCCTGCACAACTACCGCCACTGAAGTATAGTCGAAAAGTAAAATGGATTGTGAAAATCCATCGGGTTTGCAAGGTTTCAGCAATTTTGGTTTTAATATTTTGCCTGTTCAGCACCATACATAATATATTACCAATCAGCATTACTCGGGTTCTGAACACAAATACGATTTGAGATTTATGGTATTTTTTCTTCTAGTGTCAAAAAACAAGACAAGCTCTCACGCCATTCCTGATATTCTCAGGTGCCTAATAAGTAAGCGTGATTTTTTATAACGGAAAATTGGACGTTGGAACAATGTTACGAAATTTTCTCTTCAAGCACCACTGACAGGTTCAATATGTAGTAGCCGACCACTCATAATTTTCCTAACCGAAAGCTGAAGTGTGTGCACAAAAAGAGTTGACGTTGACACATAATATTGTGCCGGTTGTATCCATTTTATGACATTTTTATTAAAAAATTAATTCTATTCATGAAAAGTGGAGAAAAACAAATGGATGGAGCACAATAAAATTCTTTACAAGCTATATGTCATGATTTCAACTTCTGCTGATTGATGAAAAATAAATAATATTGAGAATGTCAACGCTCCGTTGTTTTGTTAGATTCCATGAATAATTAGCAAGACTGAATAAATTGAGAGACCTCATTTAGTTCGCATACAATATTTTCGCATACAGAAAATCAAAATGTTCAACCAACGGAATAAATGTAGCTTCCAGTGAGCCTTGGACAACTCTTCAGGAGAGTCCTTTAGAGACTTCATAATGACCACGACCAGGTAAACCATTCCAATCACCTGAAGCACGCACACCACCTACAGAGTCATAAATTGAAACTAGATTTTACGATTCTTTAGAATTGATCGTATGATTTTTCCTTCTTCGACCAATTTATCATTAAATTTTTTACATAATTTCTGGAGATTCAAAATTCGTTACATGGTATATGTAGCGGGAAACGGAAGGCGAGAATTTACTTTCAACCATAATTTCTTGAATTCTTCCAGTTGTCGAGTGGGCTGGGCGGGACAGGGCAACCTTTGGTGTCGACATCAAGAAAGGAAAATTACCTCTGCTAACTTTTACACTCTGGCCAATTACGGGACTACTCAAATGCGATATTTTTTTTTATTTTGTCGCGGATTGAGGATAGATGGCTAATTGCAGTGGAAAATGACATTTGTGATGTGCTGGAAGAAATTAATAAAACCCAGAAAGGAAATGTTTTATGTTACAATGCACTAAAAATTATAATACAACTTAGTCATTTGGAATGTTCCGACGGAGACTCATCTTGGTGATGCTATACGGAACGACACGCACTGGGTACACCAGGTTCACAGTTCGACATTACTGATATAATAATTTAAGGAGTTATGTATGGTGGAGTGGATATTTGGATTTTATTTCATCGAATCAAAAGCAATCATACAGAATTATTTGAAGTGTTTATCTCTTATCGTTGGAAGCAGTTTATCAGTTCAAACATTTCCAAAATAAGAACAGGCATATACACACATTCGCGTCCATAAGTGAAGTCACTGAATGGCTGTTCACACAAGCGCAATGTCAATATCGATGGTTAAATATCAGAAGGTGTTTAATGGTTTCTTAAGAAAGTTGTAAAAGGTGTCCAATACTTTTTACAGAAAGTTGTAGAAGGCTTTTTTAAGTACTGGTACGGGACGCTAAAGAAATTCCCGTTGACGCACAAAAATTTTTTTGATTACAATTAAGGCCGAATTGGGTACCAAAATGACGGGAATCACGCCCTGATAACGAATATGAAATTAGAAATTACTTTGATTGACCCGTTTCGAAGTTATAGCGCGCGAAATGTTCAAATTTCAAAAGTCTTCAAACCCCACATGTGGGATACCAAAATGACGGGAATCACGCCCTGAAAACGAATATGAAATTTGAACAAAAGATTTTTTGACGGTTGACCCAATTTTAAAATGTCGCCGATTTCTCGAAAACTGTTGCTCATTTTCACAATCCGACTTCACCGTCGTCATCTACACCCCTAATAACGTCTAGTTACATATTTTAATTCTGAAATTTGAACATTTTTTTGGAATATTCCAATTTTGTTTTAAAACTTTCTCCCTAATTTCAGAATTAAAATTTGTAACTAGACGTTATTTGGGGTGTAGATGACGATGGTGAAGTCGGATTGTAAAAATGAGCAACAGTTTTCGAGAAATCGGGGACATTGTAAAATTGGGTCAACCGTCAAAAAATCTTTTGTTCAAATTTCATATTCGTTTTCAGGGCGTGATTTCCGTCATTTTGGTATCCCATATGGTGTGATTTGAAGACTTTTGAAATTTGAACATTTCGCGCGCTATAACTTCGAAACGGGTCAATCAAAGTAATTTCTAATTTCATATTCGTTATCAGGGCGTGATTCCCGTCATTTTGGTACCCAATTCGGCCTTGTAATCAAAAAAAATTTTGTGCGTCAACGGGAATTTCTTTAGCGTCCCGTACCTGTACTGATGCAGAAGGTGTATAGTGTTGTTCTGGGGGAAATTGAGATTTACCTTCCATTGGATTCTACGGGAAATTCTGCACATTTCGATACCACATCTGAAACGTTCCACTTTTTCATTAAACGCCTTCTGCACCAGTACTTAAAAAAGTATTGGACGCTTTCTGCAACTTTCATTAAAAAGTATTGGACACCTATTGTAACTTTCTTTAGAAAGTATTAAACACCTTCTGATATTTAACCATCGATATGGCCTAAAACCTGTCGATGGGGTGTCGCGTTATTTTATACACGACATGAGCAAATTCATGTAGCGACAAATTCAAGCAAAGAGCTCAATCGAGATAAACTTCCTTTACGGTTTTGCATAATGATCCACATGCCACCATCATCAATCCAGCGAAACTGATAAAAGTTGATAGCTCACACTCACAGCAGGCTCCATACAAATGGGACAGTGATGTCGTGCATGTCGCACTTAGCTTTATCCTTCCTAAGAAGAAGGACGTGAGACAAATTCGTACTGTGAATGAAAATATATATTCCGAGTCGTAAACGGAATAATTTACTTCACTGATATTTTATCTCTTAAAGAACGCTTCCTGAAGAGAAGCATTATGACGGACTTAATCGTTGGAGACGACGGTAATATTTTTTTTTTGAAATCTACAATTCTCAAGAGAAAATCTCATTTATTCCACCAATAATAAACTGTATTGTGCTGTCATTCAATTCGTGTGTTGCTCAGGGTGCAAATTCCTGGATGTGTATAACGCAATGAACAAGCCTTCTTGTGCGTTGCAATTGTGCATGAAATGGAAGGAAATTGCCTGGGAACTGAATGTCCCTGCAGATGTAATTCATACAATTCAGTTGGGTTTATCATTGCAAACAACGGGGTATCCAGAGGCTTATCACAAAATATTGATGATTTGGAGAGGAGCGAAGTCAAGCGACGCAAAGCTGAGAGTGTTGATGGACGCTTTGGAAAATGTTGGGCTGAAGGATGCTGCAGGTGAGATACATATACTGACACTTTAACATTATCTTATCTAATGATTGGTTACATAAATAAATGCATACCTATATTCACAATTCAATCATGCTCATATAACAGATCGCTTACGAACACAATTCGGAGTCATTGACTCTTCAGTACATCGTCAACATGAGCATTCTCCAAAATTCATTCAACCTCCGCATGGCCTTCAAGATTTCCTGAAGAAAACAAGCTCTCGGCCTTCTACGCTGATGATAATTAGCACACTAAAGCTCTCAATCACATTAGAGAAAATCCATGACACGATCAAGCAACCAATGCATTTCATCCACGACATCTCTCTCCAATCCCTTGCCTCTCTTAAAGCCAATAATTTGATGGTGGTGGTTAAATGCACGCGCCCAGTCGCCGAATTATTGGCAAAGGTGAAGCAATTTCCAAAGACAAAACTCGTCCTTGTCACAGAGGAACCACTTGACACCATTCTCCCTCAGGTAATTCACATTGGAAGCAAGATGAGTCTGACAACAACAGTTGACGAGCTTAGCTGGAGTGACCTTCATGAAATCTACCGTGACCACTTATTGACTCAGCTTGTGCTCGTTCAAGAACACGAAATTACGCTACAAATGGCACTTGACAGGGCTGGAGTGGCACCTTCGTCACTGGATCTCATTCTCAATGGGAAGGCTCTTGCAGAAATTATTGAAAACGAAACGAGGACACTACTGTATTCAACGAATCTCCTTCCGGAACTGCAGTATTATGTTCCGAGAAGGGTGATGTCCACTGCCAGACTAAGTCTCCTTCTGATTTCCAAGTCTCCCGTCGACATCTTCCTTTTCACTGGCGACGATGACCTCTCTGCCCAAATCTACAAACTTGCCAAGAAGGACGTGGAAACTTCGAGGAAGCAGATTTTGAATGGAACAATCACATCCCGCTTCCTTTCGCTTTCCCTAAAATCAGACTTCGATGACATTTGTCAAATGACCAACGTCCCTGTCCACTGCCTCAATTATCAAGACGGACAACTGAACTGGGTTAAGTCGAGGGGAGACCTGACTTCCGTGAGGAATGCGATCCATAGATTACATCACAATAAAGTATTTTATGATGAAGATGAGTTCGTGAATCACATCTCATCACAATCCCAAATGCCAGTGTGCATTTCGGATAGTCCCGGAATGGGAAAATCAGTTTTGCTCTCAACAATTGGCCGAAAAATAATCTTCAAAAATACTACGTCCCTTGTCCAATTTGTCACACTGAGCAAATTCATCCCCAGAGTGAATTTGGAGTTGAAGCATGACGAAAATCTTGCCCGTGTCCTACTACAGCTTTTGGCAAAATACACCACCACCACAGAATTAGCGTGTAAAATATTTAAGGCAGGTATCCAATCCGGCAAACTCCACGTCGATCTACTCCTTGACGGATACGATGAGATTTCCTCTTCAAATATAATTCTTGCCAACAAATGCTTAAAGGAAATTATCAAGTCCTTCCCCTCCATTCGTATAATAGTGACAACCCGACCCCACTTTCTCAAAGATTTGGAAGACATTCTCCAAGTTTTGGGCCATCACATTATGCCATTCGGTGAGAGGGATCAGGTTCAATTCCTCACATCGTACTGGTCACGCGGAGAGAGAACTCTTGACACCAACAAACTTGTCAGCTTCAGTGAGACATGCCTTAGGAAGTTGAAGGGAAGCATGACGAGAATGGATAGAGACATTGCTGGCATACCACTCCAATGCATGCTAGTTGGGAAGGTTTACAAGAGGGAGGCTCAGAAATGCTCCGATCCACAAAATGCAGTTTCTGCAGACGTAACCCAAGAAATTGGCTCCATCACAGAACTTTTCCAACTCGTGGTAGACCTCCACCTAAAGAGATTCAGCGACAAATTCTCTCTCCCAATTCCGGACAGAGACAAGTGGATGAGAAGACATGCAATTGAAGCTCTAAAATTACTTTTTCCAACGCATTTCAAAACGTCTACGTCGTTCGCAGATGATGCGGAAGCAGATATTCGTGTCGAGGACCTCCTCAAAGTAGGAATCCTTGTGTCCTACGACCAATGCGAAGCTCCTCAATTTATTCATCGGCTATTTGCGGAATTCTTTGTTGCCTGGTTTGCTCACAATCAACTGTTGGAGGAAGAGGGAGTCGTGTCGACTCCGCTCTTTGAGTCAATTCTCAGCACTCATCTTGTTGAGGTGGACATGAAAGGATTTCTGTTCGAACTGGTGGACGTGTCTGCCCGAACATTCACACATTACATGATCCTCTATTTCCTCAATAATCTACTCAAGAAGACAAAGTGTTGCTCTGCGAAACTTGCAGTAATCAAAATGGCTGCATGCACAAACTTGAACGACATTCTTGAGGCAGGGGCTCACGACAACTTTGAATACATTTTTCAACTCTTTCGCTCTTCGTCAGCTAAACACTCGGATTCTAATCAGGCATTATTCGACAAAGAGTCGCTATTCGTTTCCGTTTGGCAGTCAAATGTTGACGTATTAAAGGAATGTTTTCCAATTTTTCAAAATTCGTTAATCGAACATGTCGACAACCTTCGACTGGAAACTTACAAGGACAACCCTATATCTTTGTTGCATGTGGCTGTATGTCGGGGAGACTCATCAGTTGTACGCTTTCTATTAAATGCTCACAATTTCGCTCAAATTGTAGCAAACTCAACAAGTCTTCCTTTGCTACTTCATTCCTGTGTGGATGAATCAGACCACGACAATGAAGACACCATTCAAGGGAAAATCACAATTTTACAAGAGTTGGTGGAACTTGATCGCCACGACAAATTACTCAAAGAAAGAGACATTCGTGGACGAACAGCACTCCTCTGCTCGAACATCCATCTCCGGCTGCTCAAGCAACTCATTCGACTTGGTGCGGATGTACTGGCAACCGACAATGTTGGAAATGGAACAGTGCTCCACAAGGCCACCCAATATCTATCAAGACTCGACTACAATGAACTAACGAGAACAATTCCTCAGGAACAACTAAAGCGACAAATGGGAATCCTGGACGAAGCCGGAAGAACCCCATTGCATAGACTAATTTCCAGTTTTGATCCGATGCAAGAGACTTTGCTCCGATTCTCAAAAGCTGGAGCTGATTTCAACTCGGCAGACTTCGAGAATGAAACAGTTTTGACGACTGGTGTGAGGGAGAGGAGAACCTCAGACTCCCTCGAGTGTCTGGTCGAGCTCGGGGCGAGTTGGAAAATGAGAGGAGAGAATTGCGCAAGTTTACTTCACATTGTTTTGGAACAGGGTGAAATTGAATCAGCAAAGCTCTTTCTGGGTAAGTTTTTTTTCACCTCCATCCGCAATGTTATAAAAATTTTGACTAGTTTTATCAATGCTTTTTTAATTTTTTTAGAGTTGGGCGCCGATGTTAATGCAAAGGACGAAGATGGCAACACACCGTTCCATGCGGCCATACGACAAAATCATTCAAATCATCCGGAAATTTTCAAACTTTTGCTGGAATACAAATTGGATTTGAATGTCAATAACGAGGACAGAGAGACATACCTCCACTTGGCTGCCAGGCATAAAAGAACGGCGCTCGCAGCTCTTTTAGTTGAACACGAGTTGGATGTGAACGCAAGGGATTGGAGGAATAATACACCACTTCATTTTGCGCTGTATCCTCCAATGACCTCCTCCTCCATTGCCGCTGACAACGAGATTTTTGAAATGGCTCACCTCCTAATCGACAACCGAGCAGAAATTAACACATCCAACAGATACGACCGAACACCCCTTTTACAAGCCTTGAGAATTCCTGACCACACTTTGAGCATCCGAACCCTTGAGATACTTCAACTGCCCGAAAACATTACATCCGAAGAAGCAGCAACTGAAGCCCTAAGATGCTTACTATCCACAACGTCTTCAAATGACGAGCACGTCTTCCATCAACTCGCCAACAATTATTTGGCACATGGGGCAGATTTAGAAAACGACGACGATCCCCAAGACAGGTCCTTCCTCCACATCGCAGCTCTCAAAGGAACTCACTTCGCAGTAAAATTTTTATGTGAACATGGCTTTCAACGGGCAGCTGTCAATTTCACCGACTCTGACGGAAATACTCCTCTCCATCTCGCTGTGCAAAACAAAACTGGAGACATGCATAAAATTGTTGAATGTCTTATTGAGAACGGTGCAGAAATCAACTTACAAAACAATAAGGATCAAATCCCCCTCCTCCTTCTGATCTCTGAAATCCCAGAAAATTCCCAGGTTGAAACGCTGGTATTACTAAGCGGCGCAGAGTTCTCGGAGGCTGTTGCAACTTCTGCATTACAAAGTTTAATTTCAAAATCATGGGAGTTGAGCAATGTCAATTATAATCTGAAAAGGGCAGAATCCCTGGTGGCAGCCGGAGCTGACTTAAAATTTCACGACGAAGAGGAAAATTCTTTGTTGCACATTGCTTGTCGGAGTGGATGTGTCGAAGCTGTCAAATTTTTGGTGGATTATGGAATCAGCGTAAATACCATCAACACTGATCGTAATACTCCTCTACATCTCGCATTGCTCAACAAAAACGTCCGACTGCAGAAGCAGAGAAACTCCAATCCAACCTCTCCGACCCAGGGAAACGAATTGTTTCAACAGAAGTGGCACAAGAAACAAATCCATCCCGATCTTGAAGACGCCCAAAATTTCAACCAAGAAAATCCATTGATTCAACCAAGCCATATTTTCCATCAAAGCAACTATGAAGAACTTCCAGAGTCCCATGAAGAGCAGGTTGATGTCAGCATCAGTGTCCAATTAGAAATTGTGCACTTCCTTCTGGAAAGGGAGGCTCTCACAAATTCACTCAACAAGGATTACAACACTCCACTCCTCCATGGCTTGAAACAACGTCATGTCGCTGTAAACATTGATGTCCTCCAAGTATTGCTATCTCGAGAAGAATCCATCACAACTAGTCTCGCAACATTGATTCTAAAGCACGTCAGAACTAAACTGCAGACATTTAAAAGTGACAAAGTATGCCTTCGATTTTTGAAGTGGCTAACTCAACATGGTGCCGACTGTCACGAAAGGTATCACAACAATTTTACCATTTTACACAATTGCGTGAAGGCGGGGAACTTGGCCGCATTTCAGTATTTCACCACGCTTGGATGCGACATTGAGGCGACAACGTTCACGAAAAATACAATCTTGCACTTGGCTCCGGAGGGGATGACAGCCGACCAGTTTCATGTGCTACTCGAAATTGTCATTTCGAAAGGGAAAGGACACCTCGTCAATGGTCGTGGTGGAAATACGGAAAGCACGGTTCTCCAAATGGCTGTATGGAAGATGGAGTTATTGCAGAGCTCTTTAAAGCTTTTTAAAAAATGGGGTGCTGACTTCAATGCAGTCGACAATGAAGGGGATTCTGTGCTATGCTACGCAATTTATGAACAAAGGAGCACGCGACTAATACAAACTTTGATGGCAGGGTTTTGTCCGCATGACCATTTCATGAACCAAAATTGTGAAAATCTACTCCATATTGCTTGCCTTTCTGGAAGCTTGTCCATTGTGAAACTGCTAACTCCTCTAATTAGCATTAACTCGGTAGACAAGCAGGGAAATACTCCTCTACACAAGACTATCTACGAGTGTGGCCCCTTGAAACTGGGGATAATCCGCGAACTGGTTGGAAAGGGGGCAGATGTTAATGCAACCGATAAGTCCTCCCGAACACCGCTACACGACTTATTCCTTTTCAATCGGAATCAGTCGTGGGAGGACTTCAGTGAGAGACACATTGCTCATAAAGTTTTTAAATATTTGCTAGCACACGGCGCTGACATTAATGTGTTGGATGAGAAGCTGCGCACAGTTCTTCATTGCTGTGCCGGTAAGCAGCCTCCAGAAGTTTTCTGCGATGTGGTCACTCACCTAAAGGATCTTAAAAATACTACAAGTTTTACAAGCGTCAAACACGAAGGCAATTTCCCAATTCATGACGCCGTGCAGCAAACTAATGTTCTCGTCTCGACGTTACGTCTTTTTCAATCCGAAATCGGAGATGTTGATTTAATCACTAATGCCGAAGGGGAAGCTGTTCTGATGAAAGCCGTTGTCAGTGGAAGGAAGAAAACATGGCTTACGTCGTTTATACAATTGTATCCAAGCAGCATCAACACACGAGATAATTACAAGAATTCTCTCCTTCACGAAGCGTCACGTTGTGGAAATGTGTCCGCTCTAAAATATTTATTATCCTTGGGCATTGACGTTAATTCAAGAGACTACCACGGCGCCATACCCCTTCACATAGCTACCGCCTCGAATAATATCAACGCTGTAATTTTGCTTATCAACAACGGATCTGATTTGAATGCTCAGGATGAAGATGGAGATACTCCCCTCCACTACGCATTTGAACTTCATTCAGATAGTCAGTATGAGATTGCAGAACTTCTCATTCAAAGTGGAGCGGATGTTGACGTTGTTAGCTTGGAGGGGAAAAGCACTTTGTGGTGGGCAACTCGTGCCTATTCAAATTCGACAACTTTCCGGAGAATGGAAATTTTCAAGCTTTTAATCGAGCGAGGAGCAGACTTAAGTCGGATGACGCGATCAGGTACAACAGCTCTGGCGCACATGGCGTCCATCTTCACCGCAGAGCATTTTCATGAGATTCTGGAGCATGCAATATTCAAAGAAAGAGCTAATAGGCTCCTTTGTCATGATCAAGAAACGGAAACGCTGCTTCGTCATGCCGTTCGAAATCTGGAGTTGCATGAAGATACTTTGGAATTATTCCAGCAGCAGAATCTTGACTTCAACGCAGTCGACAGTGAGGGAAATTCTGTTCTGATGCACGCAGTTTTTGGGAAGAGAACAGCTCAATTTCTCGCGGCTCTATGTCAACTTGGAGCGGACTACCATGTAACAAATCATAAGAAGGAAAATGTGCTTCATGTTGCAGCAATGGCTGGGAACCTGGAAGCTGTACAATATTTTCTTAATGAGAAGTTGGACTGGAACTTTGTGAACGCGAAGAATGAAGAAGGCAATACTCCTTTACACTTTTTGAATCTAGATTCGGATGATCCCGACACAAGGAGTGTGATTTTAGCATGCTTTGCTCAAGCGATGGCAGATGTAAACATCTGCAATAATAAGGGAGAAAGGCCGAAAATAATTTAACAGTATAATTCTGTATTTAATTTCATGTAAATTATCGTAATGAGAGTTCAACTATTTTCTTTCAATTTCCTCGGAAGAAACGACTTGTTCATGCTTCAATGCTTGTGAGTATAAATATTTAATTTTAATAATTAAAATGATTATGTGTACTGTACTATATTATTATATTGTAGTCTCAAAGCAATTTTTTATCTATTTTTTACTGATAAAGTAGTCTAATGATGGCCTTAAATTTGCAGCAAGCTGCTTAGTCAACTTCGAATTATAGTCTGGAAGTGGAAAGTAAGTGTATCTTGATTTAAATGTAAATACATGCATTTGTATGTCGATAGTCTATATCAGTTTAATCGGGTACCATTTAGATTTATTTTTATCGTAAAATTATCATTAGTTTTTAATAATTACATCTGAATTCCTATTTCTTATAGTTCTTATTAAATGAAAGTTATAACTATATCATTAATTAACTATCAGCAATTTTAATCATTTATGACATCCTTCAAAATTGTCAATTAGGCTAGATTGAATAAACACGACTTGAAACATTCTAACATTTCTAACAATGAAATACTTAAACAAGGGCAACCCATGCCCTTGTCATCTGGCGCTCCACCATTTGCTCACAGATTGATTCAGTATTTTAACTACACTAGTGAATCCCTTAGAAATTATTACTTTCATATAGAAGTTATAAGCTGTTATTTTATGATAAATGTAAATCTGTTCGGAGTTTATTATTGATATATTACTTTTTGAAAACTTATTAACAATTTGTTCTCATTCGCGCAAAATATATTTTAAAAAATTTGAATGCGAAAATTGTGAGTATGATCATCTTATGCCGGAACAAGGTAGGTAGGGAGGGCCCGCGGCCCCGATGATTTCTTAAGTATTTAGCTGAAACAAAAAGCAAAGTAAATAACGCTCATTGAGGAACATGTTAAAAATTACGTTAAACTGAAAAGAAATAAAGAATTAATCTCACAAAAAATAATTTTGTGGTTGTTTGTCTCTTCTCGTCTTTCTGGCCAAGGTGGAATTTAGGACTGATTTTCATTGTTGGTGCTCGAGACTTGGTTCGAAGGCGGTGGGTAAAACTCGCTGGAGGTGACAGACAACGGAAGCTCATCATTTCCAACTGCAACCTTCATTTGAGTTGCATTTCCATCGGCAGCCATTCCACCTCCACCCAGTTCACTTCGAAGTCCATCCCGGAACTTGTTGATTCCGAAGTAGATGAAAATTAGCTCAAAGAAGGCAAATGGGGCGCCGACAAACGAGAGTCCACACACGATGCAGATGCCGACTTCGACGCCAAGCGACACCTCCAACCAACTGAGTGCCTTTTCCGGCTTCCCGTCACACTGAAATCAAGCAAGACAAAATTTAATTTATGCTCGAAATCGATATAATTAAAAACTCGAATAAGATTTTGAGTTCATAAAATTTACTATTTTGAGTGATGTCGCCAATGTCCAAATTGCAATAGTTCGGGCACAGATGACCCACACAAGATAAAGTTGTAACCCGAATTTCATTCTTCGTACAGCATTCTGGTCAGTTATTTCGTCCACCTCGTCCTGAATCAAGAAGAGTCCTTTAGACTCCGGATATAGCTTGGGGTATTCCTCTATAGTTATTCTGGGCTTCCGTAGTTACATGGTTAGCCAAATCACGCCCACTACGGAGACGATGGTCATGAGCTGTAGGTAGAAACGATGTGAGTAACCTCAATTAAAAGTTGTAATTGTGCTGAAGTTGAGAATTAAAAATTTGGTTTTGTAGCAATTTTGCTAATTGATAGTCTTACCGCAAGACAACAACAGGCAATAGTTCCCCTCATTTTGTTCTGGATGACCATGATGGATATTTTTACCAGATGATGGATCGGATTCAGGACGACGGACAACAGTTTCGTCCAGTTGTAAGTGACTGAAACACTAAATACTGAATTTTAATTCAATGAATTATTTTCACAAAACATAAGTTGCTTGTTTTAATTACAATTTACTACTTTATGTTTAGGTTCGTGGAGGCAGTGGACAGATTGGAAAACGGACAAACACAATAAATGAAACCACAAAAATTATTTGGTTTGTTTGCTTACATTTTTTGTTTTTTATGAAGGTTTTATACAATTTTTGAATGTAGCGGAATGTTGCAATGGAGACAAGGCGGAGAGGTTGCGGACCTTGATGGTTGGTATGGATTTTCGGTACTTTAGTTGTAAGTAATAATTATAGAGAATGTAAATTTGTAATATCAAGTGGTTTAATTTTTAGTAAAAAAAGATGTACGACCCGAGAGTAACTAATTATTATTCTAATAAAATAAGAATAACTCAAGTTAAGTTCTACAACTCTTCAAAATTATGCACATTTTTATTACATTGTTTTATTAAAGTGTATAATTTGAATTTGGTATAAATATGTTGATTATTTAAAGCTTTACAAATAACATTTTCCTTCATTTCAGAACTACTCTTATATATTTGTGTGAATTTTTGTGTGGACAATAAGAGTTGCACATCCTCCCATTTAAATTCCGAATGATCTGTATTGTTGAGTGCTTTTGCATACTGACTACTGACCTGCATCAAATGAAATTTATAAAATTTTCCTTTCTGAACACTTGCACAAATGTGTCCTTCTGACTTGATTAAAGTGTTAAAAACAAATTCAAATTAAGGTGTATAAAATGACCTCGCAAGATAAGATGGCTTCTTGAACAATCAGACAGAAACTAGAGTTCCTTATCGCCTTTAGAGACGATGATCGGAGACGTCGGAGGAGCTGGACTAACAACATTAGTAGCAGGCATCAAGGACGTCTTCACAAGTTGTTTCCGGAACCCGTTGATGCAATAATAGATGAAGACGAACTCAATGCAGGCAACAGGAATGAGGTAAAAGGTCATCCCCCACACAATGAACGTTCCGACTGCCAACTCAAGCGCTGCCCCCACAGACTTCAATGCCTCCTTCGGCTTCTTGTCACACTGGAAAATAGTCAAGTCAAATAATCTTCTAATTTATCTTATATCATTAAAATTCTTTCCAGTGCTATCTATTTTTTGGCCGAAATGAAATCACGTGTACCTGAATCAAGGATTGCCACAACTTCCAAATTCCAGAAATACGGATGCAGATGTTCACCGAGACAGCTGCCAGGAAACATCTGATTGGAAGCAACTCTCTTTTGGATTTGGATCTTTTCCTTTCGATGTTGACATAATCAATCACATGGTAATATTTTGTACGATAACCCGCAATTACGTCCGTCAACCTTTGATGTTCAATGAGCAATCTAGCGATTCCAATCACAGAGATGATGAGCACAACCTATAAATGAAGGGGATTGATAAAATAATATGGAATAGGATTTGAGCAATTAAAATGAGCATGTCTTATCATTTCGAAAAGGTTATTAATCATATTTATAACTTGTCACAATTAGACGGGTGTGGTTGATGGAATATGAAACTGTTAAAATATTCTTACAATGGAAAATACGAGAGCAACACATGCCCGCCAGTGGTCCCGGAGCCCCATCAGATTGTTTCGGTTGATTTGTCAGTGAGTTTGGATAAGGAAGGAAGGTTTTCAATTTTATTGTTAACGGAAGGAAATAAATTGGTAATTCAGTTTTGAAGATTTATTGAATTGTTTTTCGTGTTGGAAATTAGTTGATTGAAAAATGGAAGAAAAATAAATGTTTTTTGTCACGACATGCATTTGCATTTTCTCTTATATGCATGGTCGGTCAGTATACAAAACCACAAAACAAATCTGTTTTAGTTGCATGAAAACGGCAAGTGGCTTTTTGGAGGAGGAGGGTAGAGTGCTATATTTTATATGAAGACAGTCTTCGTAAAAGTCTCTGGTTTAGTATGATTGTAATTAAATTATGATTTTGTGATTAATTTGTCACCCCAACCAAATTAAAAATTAATTGCCAATTATTTCATTAGTTTGATGATAAATGTAAAAAATGCAAGTTGTTACAATGTGATTATTGCAAAAGGTACTTTCTGGCAACGTTGACATTGACAATATGTAATGTAATTGATGTGCATGAATTATAATAATTTAAATATTGAATGTGAAAGTGAAAAGTGTGATCAATAGCTGCAGGGACGCTTCATGGCGGCAGGATTTAGGTAAAATTTCTTGAGCTGGGGCAAATCTAAAACAAACAAAAAATCATAATTATATGAAGTATTTTTCTCTGAGCAATTAATTTCTCATAAATTGAACTAAAATGATAAATATGATCTACACCTACAATTTATATTCCGTGTCCGTGAATCAGGAGGGAACAGGGTTATTTCCACTGCTCAACACTTGGTTCGGAGTCGGTGGTGGGTAAACCTCGCTGGAGGTGGCAGGGCAAGGAGCACCATGTCCTTGTGGAGGAATCATCATTGGAGTAGGTTCCAGTCCAAGTCGATCCACTTCATCTTGAAGGCCTTCCCGATACTTGCGGATGAAGAAGTGGATGAAAATGACCTCAAAGAAAGTGACAGGGATCAGATAAAGCGTACAGCCGGACACGACACCAATGGCAATTTCAGTGTTCAGTGTTGCCTCCAACGATTTGAGTGCTTCTCTCGGTTTCATTTCGCACTACAATTGAAAAGCTAAAATTAAACTAGCAATCTTTCCAAAATCCATCAAAAAAAGTCGAGGCTTTTAATTCTTAAAATGACGTGAGAGCTGATTGTTTTACCAGTTTCAAGGACTGTCGCATGTCGCAACTTCCAAGTTCCCAAAAGACGGAGGATGAGGACCACCAAGAGATAAACTATTCCACAGGTTGTTATCAAAATGGCTTCACTACTTGCACTCTGCGTCCCAAAATACTGCAGCACCTTCACGGGCCATACAACCATGCCAATCACGTAAATAAGACACATAACCTAGTTGATCAAATTCATTGTCAATTAATAAATCGCTAATTTTTGTCTACTTTATGAATGGTGTATAAATATCAACGGAATTATGAAAGATTATTTATTAAGTTTGTTGAGGTGACAAATGTTTAATTATGTTCTTCAACCTTACCATAAAACCGTAACTCGCACTACGTCCCAACACTTTATTCTCGATAACCATGATTAATTTCCCCAGAGAATATATGTTTATTCTTTCGATTCCTCACGCGAAAGATGTCAAAACGACTTCAGAAGCTGAAAGTGCAGAAAGGTTTGAATTCCTCTAGGATTATGATGATTGATTGTAGTGAAAATTTTATGACGTTCAAATTACTTATTTTATTTTTATATAATTTAAGAAATGCTGAGAAATTGAGAGCAATTCACTATTAGAAATAGGCTGATTCTACTGGAAAATATAGAAAATTGAAAAATACTAAAATCATTCAAAAATATGTTTTGTCATTTTGTAAATTTTTTTGAAAAAAAGACACTTCAGCAGTATGACAAAAACAGGTGATCATTTTGGGAGTTGCAATGGAGACAATGACAGAACGAATGTGGGGTTGGTCTACGTACATGTCTCTGAATTTTTTCGTTGAAATAACTAATTATAATAATTGGGAGTATAATGTGGCTATAACTAAACATTTTCAGTACTATAAAACTGTTTAACATTTAATGTTCAAAAATAAGACATTTTAATTGAAAGTATGTAGATTTTTCATTTAAAGACTGTAAAACAATTCCTGTGTACTTTGTTTCGAAGTTTAAAAAAGATTTTAAAAATAGAATTCAGTTTCAGTGCAACGTTTTAGGGTATTATCAGATTTATTTTTTGCATTTATTTATTTACATCTTACTAATTAGCTATGTTGAAGTATTCTTATGAAATCAAATAATCGTAAATGCAAACACGAGAAAATTGAGGTTAGCGAGCTGGTTTCCGGAAACTAACGCCAATGATTTTCTCTTGCGTATTCATCTGAAACAAAATGTAGATTATATTGTTAAACTAAATTAATAAATTAAATTCACAAAGTATTTTTTTGGTTTTCTGTAAACTATTCTGACCAATGTTGAAACTAGATCTGATTTTACTTGCTCATGCTCGAAACTTGGTTCGAAGGTGGTGGCTACACCTCGCTCGAGGTGACAGGCGCTGGAATTTGACTGGATGAGGCATAATATCCGCCTGGAGTCGTCAATGAAGCTTCATTTGCCCCACTTTCCATCACCGCAGCCACTCCACTTCCACCACGTCCCCCAACTTCAAGTCGAAGTCCATCTCGGAACTTGTTGATTCCGAAGTAGATGAAAATTAGCTCAAAGAAGGCAAATGGGGCGTAGACTACGGAAATGCCACACCCGAAGCAAATGAACAGCTCGACGCGAAAAGAGAACTCCAAAGGTTTGCGTGCCTCCTCCGGGTTGCTTTCACACTGAAATGAAGAAATCATAATTGACGATCACAATCGAAGAATGAGGCTAGAAGAACTTAATTTGACGTTCGTTCTCCCAAAATTTCTTTTTTGAGTTGGTAAATTTTACCATTTTCAGGGATTCCCACAACATCCAAGTTGCCCAAGGTCGGAGGCAGGTGACGACCAGAAGATAAATGAGTAGCATGCCTTGAATCTGTATTCGCAGGTTCTGGCCAGTTACAATGTCCACTTCGTCCGGAAGCAACTTAACGCGAGTTTCCGGGTGCTGCTCTGCGTATTCCTCTGGCGTTAGTCGAGGATTATTAATTAGCTCTATTGCCAACCAAATCGATCCGGCGAGGGAGATGATGGAGAGGAACTGGAATAAAGAACAAACCTATCTACATTAATTATATGCCCTAAAGTTGAGGATAAAAAATTAGATTTTTTGTTAAAATTGCATACGATTTAGCCTTCTTACCCCAAGACAATAAAAGGCAACGGTTCCGCAAGCTTTGTTCTGGACAACCATTATCGATACTTTTGCAAGAATAAAGATGATGGATTCAGGCTGCGGGTCTTAATCAAATTAAATGTGTTGAATTACTAATTCAGTGAAATATTTTATGACACACCGACTTCATTTTTTTTAAATTTCAACTTCATATGAAAATGAATAGATTGGAAAATTTATTGGAAAAATACAAAGGAAATAATTCATTTGATTATTGTTTATTTTTTATAAAGATTGCATTTTTTGAATGTTGCGATGAAAACAAAAAAGGTGAACACTATTGCCTTATTGCTGTTATCACTAAATTAACTGATCATTTTCGAGATGTACCTTTTATTTTCAAAAAATTAATGTAGTTTTGTGGATAATATTTTCATTTACATCTAATAATTGTAGATAATATGTATATCAAATAAATATATTTTTGTAAATTTTGAAGTATGCTAGTTCGTAACAATTCCAAATGATCTTAATTGTTGATTACTGACCTGAAAAAAACCATACCCTTTGTAAAGATTTAGACGTACATGTCAATAAAAAGGGTTTGAACTTATTTAAAACTGTTATTAGATCATCTCACAAAATAGCAAAATAGTGTGTGGCTGGAGACACTGTCTGCCTTGAGTCGAACAGGTACAAATAACGGACACTACTACGGCCCATTGTCTTCGTCATCTTTGACCAGCGATGTCGGAGCTGGACTAACCACATTGGAAGCTAGATAAGGCCCAACTGACATCATTGAAGGTGGCCAACCCCCAGCAGAACCGTTCACTTCGTTCACAAGTTCTTTCCGAAACTTGTTGATGCTAAAATAGGCGACGAGAAACTCAATGCCTGCAATGGGAATGAGGTAGACAGCCAGCCCCCAGAGAATGAAAATTCCGACTGCCAAGTCACGAGCTACATCCACCGCCTTCAATGCCTCCTTCGGGTTCGTCTCACACTGAAAAATATTTAAAAAGAACAATTATGTTTTCTTCTAGAAAACCCTTTAAGATTATGCCCAGATTTAGTTAAATTTAAGTTGGTGATACTGGATACATTACCTCAAACAGGGATTGACTCAACTTCCAAATTCCAAAAATGCGGAGGCAGATGTTCGGCAGCAGACATCCTAAGACCCATTTGAGCCAAAATATTTTTAGTTCGTTTTCTGCTCTTTCCCTCTCCTTGGGGAAATACTCGAGGTCAAATTTTCGATACTCTTCCTTCTCGGGTCCCAATAAACATGTAGCTGGCGAGTCGCGTACCTCTTTCCCTGCTACAAATCTCATACGATAAATGCGCTACTTTG